>PVJC01007999.1:0-10068 GCA_004026665.1 Murina feae | reverse complement strand
ATTCACTTCCTCCCTCTGACCTGCTTTGCTCCCTCCCCCATTCCTTCCTTCTTCCCATTCTCCTTTTAAGCTCTACCAGCTCCCCCTTCATAACTTTTCTTCCCTCCCTCTTTTTTCTCTCATCCTACCTTTGCCATACATTCTTCTCTACTTACTTCCACTGTTTTAATACCTATCTACCTGCCTAATTATCCATTATCATTTATCTTTTTTTCTTTTCTGACTTCTTTTAAAATCTGTCCCCAGTACACGACTATACTTGGTTTTCATTATAGGCCCTAGAGTTCACTCATACATCCTCTTTTTTTTAACTCTGCTGTCCACTGACTCTTTTATAAAGTTCTTCCCTCCATCCTGTTCCACCCCTCCCCCACCTGGTTACTTCCCCCCAAACTCTCCCTGGCTGCTGCTCCCTCTGCCACACTCCCTGCCCATCTCTCCATCTCCTGGCTCCCTCGGGTTCACCCCAGCTCTGAAGGGAGACAGGGCCTCTCACAAGAGACCCCTGCCCCTGTTGCAGAGAAAATGGAGCCAGTGAGAGAGTGGGCCCAGGAGGTGGTGTGTGTGTGAGAGGGAGCAGCCCTCCTTCCCTCATTAAAGTTTCCATGGGGAGGGGGCGTTAACCCCCAGCTCAGGGCTCAGCCCCAGCCAGGTGGCAGGTGCCCATGCAGCCCCAGCACTGCAGCTCCAAAGCAGGAGCACCTCCACCTCTGGACCATCCACCCCTCCATTCGGGGACGCCAATGGCACAGCTTCTGTCTCCCCTGGACAGCAGTGTGGGCTCACTACTCCCGCCCCTCGACTTCTGCCTGGAAAGCTCCCGATGGCCGGGGCACACACACAGGAGGCTTAAGCCACCTCCTGTGTGTGTGCCCCGGCCATTGGGCGCTTTGCAGGCCACAGACTCTGGGCCAGCCGGCTGGTCCCACCCCTTTGGCGAGGGCTTGCTCTTCCCACCCTGCCCAGGGGCGGGTGGGGCAGATAGGAAGGGCTTGCCAGCTGGCTCACTTCTCCCACCCTGTGGCTGCGGCCTGGATCCCGAGGCAAAGGTCTTCCGTCTGCCCTGCTGGACCCCGGGGCTGTGGCCTCCGCCATCTTGCCTGGGCTAATTTGCATACAGTTGCTCTGATTGGCTGGTGGGCGTGGCTTAAGCATCCCAAATAAACGGTCAATTTTAATATTATGCTTTTATTAGATTAGATGTAAGCTTTCTGATGGTTAAAACAAATCCAATCTACATTATACTATTACATTGCAGAGGACTCGGTTATGTTTTCAAGCCCGGAGGCTTTGAGAGAGCTATTGCTGTGGTTTGGTTCTGCCTGAGAGCTCCTGTGTGGCCCCAGATAGCTGACTCAGCAGGTGCTCAGGGGTTGTAACTGCCAGCTTCTTGGTGTGGTCATGAGGTAGGACACAGTGATGTCTGAGTGAGAGGCATGGCTGAGTGGACAGGAGGCCATGTGGCTGGAGAATAGACAGGAGGACTGTCCTTAGAGAAAAGTTCATAGATAACTGAGAACGGAAGTAGCAGTGAATCCCTCATGGATGCCCAAGAACACTCAGATTTTCCCTTTAAATATACAGGGTCCTGTGCAGTGGACAGCAGAGTGTGCATGCAGACTAATCCTGAGGACACCTTAAATACTGCGAGTTTTGTCCCCCCCCCCGCCACCTTTCCCAAGAGCTCTGAATCCCACTCAGACATGGAACTGTGTGGGTACCTGGAGGATTTTATTCAATGACTTGCCAGTTAGCGGTTTAATGATGACAGTTTCTGAAATCAGAGGGTGGTCCTTCCTTCTTTTTTTTTTTTTTGAAGGAATGAATTAGTGCCTGTTCAACGAATTGGTACGCTAGGAAACCTTCTGACTTCTCACCTGTTCGTATATCCATGCCCTTTACATTTTTTTCTTAATAACCTTCTCCCTTGCATTCTTCTTATAAATGATACTTAGAAAACATGCTCATAAAAATGACACAGTGCACACCATGCCGATTCTCGGTGTAGTCGCTTCCTGGTGTTTAATGAACTCTCATTTATATGTAGCCCATCCATCTCCCCCTCGCCAGGACACGGTGTTGCTTTCATTTTATCCCGTCACTTTTCCTTTTAATGTTCGGCACGTTGTCAAACATACCTTATCTGAAGTAAATGATGTGACTGGCTGTCCTGAGAGAACACAGTAAATATCAGCAGGTAAACAAAAGCGCCAGTAACTTCTGCAAAGTCAACTTTATCTCTGTCACCAGCATGGTGATGGAAAGCATGCAAAGCCTGCTGGTCCACTCCATCTCTCTAACGACACCCCTTGCAGTCGGGGGAATGTGACTAATGTGTAGCTACACTTGAGTTTTAATTGCTTTGAAATAACAGCAGTGGCGAGTAGAGATAAAGTTTCAAAATGCGGATGTACTCAGAGGCTCAATAATCATTAGCAACATTCATTGACATTCTTTTCAATCATCCATTTATTCATTCATGGGAGTCTCAAGCTTAAATAGGAAGATGTGCCCTATTCAGGGAGTTCAGCAAATGTGTTCATATGAAAAGGGTTCTTATCCTAATATATGAAAGACCAGTAGGGATTAAGTTGGACAAGAGAAAATAGAAGAGCTTTCAAAGCAGTGGATGAACCAAACCTGTTTTATTTTGTTTTTCATTGTTTCCTCTTTATTGATTAAGATATTACAGATGTGACCTTATCCCCGCAATGTCCTCTCATCCCCCGACTCCTGCCTTCACCCTCACCCCCTATTGTCCACATCCATCGCTTATGCTTATATGCATGCATACAAGTCCTTTGGTTGATCTCTCCCCCACACCCCCACCCGCCCCTACCTTCCCTCTGAGTTTTGAGCATCTGATCGATGCTTCTCTGTCTCTACATCAGTTTTTGTTCATTGGCTTACGTTGTTCATTATAATCCACAAACCTGTTTTAATATGAGGGAAGATGTTGAGTATAGGGAACAGGAAGAAGGTTGTTGTGGCTGGAGTGCAGAGGCTGAGGGCGCAGTGTGGTTTGAGATGATGTTGGAGAAAGAGGTGGAAGCCATACTGTGTGCAAAATGGTGTTACCCATGTTAAAAAATCTTTTTTCTTTATCACTCAAACAAGGAGAAACCTCTGAAAGTTTTACGGGGTGTAAGTCTGTGTCTCTTTATGTGGCATGTATGTCTTTATCTGTGTTTGACTGGGTATATGTGTTTGGATGAGTAACATAAGCAACTTTTATTAACCTATGCAACAAATATTTGACCATGTAAATGCTGGGTGCTGTTCTATGTGCTGAGATGAGATCTGCATATAAGACGTAAGGGATCTTTGATTTCATGAGAACATGAAATCAAAGACAAAATATTTCCAAGAAAAAATAATGGAATAATATAATTTTATGTAATAACATATAATAAGAGAATGACTAAGTAAAAGGATTCAGAATGACAGGTGGTGGTGATCAGGAAAACCAGAGCTAGGAAGTGAGCTCTGAGAAGGTGTAGAGAAGAACATTCTAGTCTGTGAAAAGTAAGAGAAAGGCTGCAAGAAATGTATGAGGTAATGTGATTGAGCAACAGCAAGCAAGCTGTTGCAAGAGGCACCGTGATAAGATGAGTAGATGTGAGTTAAGAAAGTTAGTCAGGGTTTGGCCTTAGAGGCTTTTCCTGGTGTATTTATTGATGTTTTTCCACTCTGAACTATGGCTAAGGCATTATGGAGAGCAAGGGGGGGGGATGCAGAATAGATTTAGAGACTAAGAGGGTTGTTTGCAATAGATCAGGCAAGAGATGACAGGGGTTTGTCAAGGAGCATCAGATTCTACACATATTGTGAAGGTGGAGTCAACAGGACTTGCTGATGGATTAGATATAGAATGTAGGTGGAGAGAAAGACCAACTTGTTTGGGGCCTGTGCAACTGCGTGAAAGCAGATGGAGCAGATGGGAGGAAGCGTAGGTTTGAGGAGAAACTGTGTCCTATCATGTTGTACTTTGAGCATTGCGTCCCATCAGACTAGGCTAGGCATCCTGATAAGCCTGCTAGGCATCCAAGCAAAGATTTGATTATGAAGTTAGATACGAGTGTGGTTTGCACTTTTGAAAATATCTGTCTGCCCTTGAAATAGAATGGGCTGTTGGAGAAGCACTGTTTCCTCCCACCCTACACTTTGTAACCAAACTGTAGTCCAAGGGTGACTTAAATGCATGGACCGACCTACAGGAGGAAGTGGTGTGAAAAGGTGATATAGTAATAGTGAGAGTTCCAGACATAACTAGGGTTCCACAATGGAGTGAGGTGGGGAAGTTGAAATATTTCCCATGGTGTTGGCTGTCTGCCAGATTAATCTGATCCTGATTTCCTGATGGAGGAAAATGAGACATCCTCCCTTTCTATTCAATTTACATAACTCCCCTCCACCACCCTGGGCAGCTTTATATGGGCAAACTGTTAGATTGCTCCTGTTCTGTGCATTATAAAGCTAATATTGTTCATTATAGTAGCCATTAGCCACATATGGGTACTTAAATTTAAAATAATACAAATAAAAATGAAATAATAGTAAAAATTTAGTTGTTTGGTAACAGTAGCCATATTTTATGTGCTCAGTAGATACATGGAATAGGGCAAACAGAGAATATTTCTATCATCACAGGAAGTTCTTTTGGACAGCATTAGTATAGAGAGAAATGGATGTCAAGACAGACTCATTTCTGTGTCTTAGTTCAACCTTTATCTGTTGAGACCAAATGCAAAGGTTTCTTTAATGTGAAGAATCTGGTCTGGATCTATATTTAGTTGAGTTTATGATGGTAATTTAGAACCATATATTCCTGCATTTTCCTATATGTGCTTTGGCCTTAAAGTATTACACACAAAGAAGCTCCCCCATGAGATAATGAGGCCTGGCAATGTGGCTTCTGCATTAATTCAAGGAAATATATGGAAAACTAGAGCTGGACCATTGTATTTAGATTCCTAGAAATGTACCTTCTATTCCTTTTGTCCCCGTTTGATGAAGCTTTGCCACTACAGCAAGTTATGTAAGTGGTAAACCAAGGGATGCATCATTATGAGCAGACCCTGATGGTCTTTTATAAACCTGGTGCGAACAGCAGCGCCTTCCAGAAAAGCTGCACAATTGATCTAAAGAAAACTCTTCCATTCTGCACACTAACTAGTACAAGAATAACACCCCACCAAACAATGAATTGGATTGAAATAGAAAAATATCTGAAACAAGACTGCCAGAGTATTTATCTTTCACTAAAGAAGAAAAACACGCATCATTATCCCTAGTATATGAGCATGCTTGTGAAAGTTGGCCATGGGCTCAGACAAAAATAACCATAAAAATAATCCTGCCCTTAATCAAGTTAAAATAACTGCCTGTTTTTACATAAATTTTAGGAAAGAGACTTCTGAGCAAGAAATGCTTGCAAATGTGAATGCAAATAGCTCTCCGAGCCCTGCTTGATCGTCAGTAGGGATGGCAAGGCATGGACTGCTGCAACCGAGTGGAGTTGCTCACCAGGCTGAAGGTGCTTGTGTGTTCCTGTAACTTAATTACTGAGCAATTACAATGAGTAGCTTTGTAATTCACGCATAAACAGGTAACAACTGAAAGCATTTTAGCTAGAGAGCCTTAGAATCCCATGTCCAGAAAGGAGCCTGTATGCAAAACTTTGTGGTTTTATTTGTGTGTGTGCGTGTGTGTGTGAATGTATTACATATTCTGCAAAATTAAATACTATGTGCCAGAGAAAGACAGCTAACGAGAATTGGCTTTTCAGCATGGAGATGAGGAGCCTGTGTATCTTTAAGCTCTCACAGTCAGGGGTCTCAGCCTACTCACCTGAAACCTTTTAACTTTTGGTAAAGAATGTTAGTTGGTTCAAAAGATAAACCTATGGGTATGCAGGAAGCACTGATATGCCAAATCAAGGGTTTCCTCCACTGTTTCAGGGAAACTAAAAATGTCATTTTATTTTCTTTTGGGCATCAAACTGCTTAGTCTATAAATATTCTTGGCAGAACTTCTGAATAGGTATCTCTTGATATTTCCATGGAAGAATCTTATCACCTTAGAGAAAATAATCTCTATCTCTTAGCTATTGTAGCACAAACTAGAGTTAGAGTGGAAGACTTTTCTTTGTTCTTTTTCTTTTTCTGTGTGCTAAGTAGTGTTTATTAAACCATTTCCAGTCTGCTTACCTCAATTTCTATATTAGACAATTTCAAATATCCTGTTCCAACAATGGTCTCTTTATGCCTTGGTTAGTCAAGTTGAATTCCTTTGCTTCTGTGTTAGAAGCACCACATTATATTTATCCCTATTTGGGACTTTATATTGATACTAGAGGCCCAATGCACAAAATCTGTGTAAGAGTAGGCCTTCCTTCCCCTGGCTGCTGGCACCAGCTTCCCTCTGGCACCCAGGACCCAGGCTTCCCTAAGGCCACCAGCAGGCTCCAGCTTTTCTGGAAGGACATCCAGTCTAATTAGCATATTATGCTTTTATTATTACAGATTTTAAGACTGGTAGCTCAAACCTCACAGCTATATAAAGGAATGGACATTTTTAATTTTCTTGTCGATCTTGATGCTGCAATGATGTCAGGACTTTTGTGGGTTTTTTTGTTTGTTTGTTTGTTTTTTATTTGTTTCACTTTGTTTTAATCCCAATCTGTGATCTGATAGAAGTTTTTGTAGACTCTGAGATGTCTGAAAGAGTAAAAATTTAACCTTAGAAATAAGCTGGCTGCCTCTGACCACTGAACTCTTTTCCATTATTTATAGTTGCTTTAGGAGCTCATATAAATTCTCACCACAACTGGTATGTTAGTTAATGAGTATGGCACCTCCATCCTCTAACCTCCCCTCCTCCAGTTTTAGTGCTCTAGCCAGAAAACTAACTTCACTTTTGGTAGAACATATTACAAACTGCGTGCATTATTTTATAAAAACATATGGGTTCTGTTTCATTCTATCCTACTTTTAATTTGTCATTGGCCCTTTCTCATTTTTTCACGACTTCCCAACTCACAGAGATCACTTGAGCTCACAGACATTGATTGTCACAAGGACTGAGAATTTTTAGAAGCCACAATGGTATACTTTAGCTCTTACTTTATATAACTTTGGAAGGTTATTTAGATTTAAAAGTTCTATTTCTTTCTATTGCCAAAACTAGCCACTTAAATATACAAGTATCAACTTCTATAAAACTGTAAGATGCCAGACATGAGAAAACCTGAGAAATAACCTAAGGAGAAGGAACTGGTAAAAGACATACAGGAGGAGCTCATTAACATCAGAGGTGCGCCTAAGTTTTAGGCCTCTGGTCACCCTTCCTCTTCTCCCAGCCCCCTGCACCCAACGCTGTTTTCCCATGGTGTTTTAGTCTCTAACTTATTACCTCTCCTCCCAAGTGCAGTTGCTAACATTACCCGCTTTCTGGTTGCTAGGAGGTATGGCTATTTCTTTGCTTGCTCCCCACACATCCCCAGGGCTGACTTCTTTCTGTGAGCCTCAGACATCTGTTTTCCAACCAGCACTTTTTCTCTCCCTAGGTCTCAGTGCCTGGGAGTTTATCTGAAATCTGTCCTCAGGATAAACTACTCAGGCTATAAATTCCCCTTGTAGGAATTTAGACAGGAACAGCCTGACTTATCTCAGAACTTTGTCGCAGCAGAGAATTAGAAAATGTGCTTCATCTCACAGGCGGTATCCCTCAGCACTTTTAGCAGAAATAAAGTACGTGTTAGTGTTTCTTAGTTATATTCTTTCTCCTTCTGCTTTCCCTTCTAATTTTTTAGTAAGTAATTCACTTCCTGGATTATCAAGAGGATACAATATTAGTAATAAGAAAACAAATAATAAACCCATAAGAAGGTAGAGGATTTGGGGTGATGATAAATCATACCTACTGACCAGACAGAGTCCAATTAGAATCTAGGATCTAATAGCTCATATTTACTACCGGTAAAGATGGACCCTCTTCCACCTTGAATTGATCTTACCTTTTCAACAAGATGCAATTCCCTCCAAGGGAGGGGGATGTGCCTTGTTAACAAGCAGGAGCTGGGGAGCAGAGAGTCATCTGGACTGTGAGCCACCAGGGAAGTGGTAGGGGAGGATACAGAAATCCAAAGGGGGAGCCTCCAGGAAGTCAGCTCCAGCACATGCGCCCAGCCGCGCCCAGAGTCACGCGCAAATGGAAGTGAGGCTGCTTCCTGGGTCCTGGCCCAGGGAGTCCTTCCTCCAGGATTACTGAGTTTTGGCCAAGAGGGAATGTCAGGAGGTTCATTTGGAGGTCTTCCCAAGGGGCAGAGAGTCATGACAGAGCCACCCATTTATGTGTGGAATCAGGAATATAGAAAATAATTTTTTTAAAGAAGACTCTTTCCAAATGCTAATTAGTCATAACAACTGAAGTTAAGAAGAAAAGGTAAGATATTTATCTTTCAGTGGCATCACTCATGTGTCAGACATAATGTTTGTGTTTTACACACTTTATCTCATTTAATTCTGTTAAGAACTCTTTAAAATAGCATCACAGAAGAATTCACCCCCTTCCTAAGTCCTCCCCACCACAATTCATGTCAGTGCATAAGGCCCTGGAATTTAAATATTACCTTAGGGAAAAGGATGGAAGGGGAAAGCCTTGAGTTTAAATAATTAATAACTGAATTCATAAAAAATTGCTAACTTATTTTCTGATGCAGTAGAATGGGAAAAGGAAAATAATGAAAGATGCAGTTTTAGTACATCTGAATACTTGTCTTGAAAATTCATAAATTTGTACGTGTAGCATTTGAAAACTTTATGAGGTTAATGTGATAAAAGGTGAGTCATTCTTGTCTCCCATCGTTTCATTGATGCAGGGAGAAAACAGGAGATTCATGGTCCAGAGACAAAACAATCAATGGCACAGCAGGCAGCATGAGGTTTATGTTTACACTAGAGGCCCAGTGCATGAGTTCATGCATAGGTGGGGTCCAGCCGCCTTGCCCTGATTGGGGCTGATTGAGCAGGGCTGGCCGGGGAAAGGGGCAGCGGGTGGTTGGCTGGCCAGCCTTGCCCCCTGGTCAAACTCCCGGTTGAACTCCCAGTCAAGGTGACAATTTGCATATTAGCCTTTTATTATATAGGATTACTTTCCCTTGCTCCTAAAGTCCCAAGTGGCAATGCAGAACGGGCCATGGGAGGCTACACCTGCTGCCGGTTTACATCACTCCTGAAGAACCAGGAATGTAGAAAACCTTAATCTGTGAAAGACTTGAAAACAAACCTGATCCTCTATTATCCCAGAGGGAGACACTATTTTTACTAACTTGTAGCATATTCACCCCTTGTGCTCTGGAGGGAGATACCATCTCTGTCTTCCAAGACTTTGCTTTGCAAATATCCTTGAAGACATGCCTCTGCTCAGAAGACACGAAGTCAGAGCTACCCATGGGGAAATGTCTCCCAACACTGGTTCTTTAGTCTGGGTGGTACCGAGATTCTGCATTACTAACTAGCTCCCAGGTTATGCTAATGACCAGATGGCAAGAAAGAAGGGGGTACATTTATTACCCCTCTGTAACCTAGCATGCTGTCTTGAGTTTTAATAGCAAAATCCAAAAACAAACAAAAATCCGCAAAACCAACAAAGGGCCCGTGATGATGCTCCAGAACAAAATTAACGGATGCCTCTCCTAAAGTACAAGGCATGCTACAAGTTCTCTAGCACCTTTCTCTCCCTCCCCTTCCTTCTCCGCCTCCTTCTCCTCTTTCTTTCTCTGTCCTACAACTCTCATATATAGAAATCCTAACTACATGTATTTGTATATGTATATGTACATGTTCATGAAATGAAAAACTTCACATTGCAAACCTAGAATCCTATATATAATGCCAACATATTTCTGTCATCATAACAATTGCTATTTAGGCTTTAAAGAGAAAATCTGTTGTGGTTAAGAGCATGGTCTCTGGAGCCAAACTGCTTAGATTCAGATTTGGATTCTGCCAGGTACTAGATCTATGAATTTTGTCTCGTTAGTAAACCTCTTTGTGACTTAGTTTC
>PVJC01007998.1:0-49694 GCA_004026665.1 Murina feae | reverse complement strand
CCATCCCTCTGGCCTGGGGTTATGCCCCCATCACTGCCCAGGCAGCCAGCCAGAGAAGAAAGCCCTGATTTATTGCTCCTGGCAGTGTCCCGGCTGGGTATTTCTGTAAACCCAAGCCCGTGGCTGACTAATAAAACATACACTCAGATTCGCCCCTCAATAAATGTCTTTCAACCTTTAATCCTGTTTGTTGCCGTCTTTGAGGGAGCATTGATTCCGCGAGCAATGAGGGCCTTTCCTCCCATCTATCTCCTCCCGATCGATGCCCTGTCACCCCACTGCATCGAGCCCGACAAAGGAGAGGCCTCCGCAAGGCGAGGCGAGGAGGGCATCTCTCCAGATTTATTTCGCTGCGTATGAAAGGAGTTTTGAAAACCGCCCCTGGAACCCTGCTCCTAGATAGTGACTCTGACACTCAGCTATTCCAGGTGAACTCCTGGAATTTGGAGCACGGAACCCCAGTCAGAGTAATACCACGGACACCAAGCAGCCCCTGGAACAACGAATTCAAAGTGAAAATTTTAAGTGTATTCTCTTTGCTGCCTTCCCATCCTTTCTTCTCCTTTCCCCACTTTAGTTCATGGTACCCAAATCCACTCAGTCACCCAAGAGTTAAACTTCTGCTATCTCCATCCCTCCCAGTCCTGCATATCCAGGTGACAAGGCTGCTTCCCGAATCTGCCCCTCACCTTCATCCCATGGTCCTCTCAGTTCCACTCCCGAGACCAGACCTCAACCCTTGGGCACCATCCTGGAGGGACCCTCTTCTAAAGGAGGAGTCTGATCACAGAGGTCTCCTGCTCATAAAAAGTTGGGTAACGTACCAAGGTCCCACAGCAGGTAAGTGTGTGTTACTTTCATCTGCTAAGTCTGGGGAAATTCATCAGGCAGCAATACAAGACGAATGCATCTGCCCAAATAGGAGGCAGAGGCTAAGTGTCCTCTCCCTGGACCCCCTGGAAGACCAGAGGCCCAGCTGAGGAGGGTACTGCAGAGTCCTTTCCCCTAGCCCCACGCTGCAGCCCCAGAACCCTACAGAGGGAGCCGGAGGCCACGGAGGCAGCCTGTGTTCTGGTTACCCTGCTGGGTGCTTTGCCTAAGGGCGCACTTCCAGTCCTTCCAACAACCTCCATTTGACCGATGAGGAGGTGGAGGTTTGGGAGAAGGTAACTGGCTGAGCCCATGTCGTGATCAGCCATCCACGGCGCCCACCAGACCGCCATCCCTGAGCTCACGCCAGAAGCAGCGAGCACAAACTTAGCCAAGCAAAGTCGCTCTTTCTTGTAAGATATTACAATCTCTGTCATCTGTAAGAGGCCCGATCTCGTGTGGGGAAGGCTGGAGAAGAAGTTAGAGAGGCAGCAACTTGGCTCCGGAAATTGGCTGGAAAGCAGAAATCCAGATGTTTTCCTTTTTGTCTCTCTAGGCATCAATGCTGACAGCAGCTTGTGACACCGTGTGTGGCCCAGCTGAAGAAATTCTAAATGTTTGCTTCAAGCGTCTAGCTCACAGCTCATCCTCAACCATCAGGAGGTGTGAGGACGGGCTGGAGTGAGCAGAAGCCTGAACAATTACCCAGTGGCCCATTGTTACAACTCAATAAATTTCATGTAATTCCTAAAGGCCAACTCCGTTTGTTCTTCCTTGCTTTTTCTTTCTTTTATTTTTTTTTAACTCCTTTTACATTTTCAGAATTATACTTTAATTAGCATAACATTTAAATTAGCGAATGGGATCTTAATTAGCGGAAGAAATAGACTTTTGTTGGACTGGTAAGTAAAACAAATAAATCCACTTCCTCATTCAAGAGCAGTTTGCTTATGGCGCATGTAATAGCCTAGTGTACCATAAACAATTTCAGGGAAAGATGCGTAATTAAATTAGAAGGCATACCGGCCAGTTCCGAGTTTCAGGAAACTATTTGTTTCTCTTTCTGTCTCCAAAGCGTTCCCCACCCTCTCCCCTGATCCTGGTGGCCTCCTCACTGCACGAATAAAGACAGGAGTCCCGCTGGACTCCATTGGGTGCTTCCCATGATTACAATCTCCCGATAATTGGAAGATAAAAATACCGCTTCAACTCCCACACTCCTGTTTTGCCTCCGAGATGACCTTTTTTTTAAAAATTCACCGGGTCAACAAAAGAGCCAAGCAAGTCACATTGAACTAGTGGCTGGTTCCTAGGTCCTCCTCCTTTCTCCTTCTGTGTGGTCTGGGCCCTTTGCAAGGGAGAGAGAACAGCAGCTTGACGTTACACTGGGAAACTGATGAGCCGGCCGCCTTCCTGAGGCTGGTAGGTTCGCGAAGCGACAGACACCTCAGTCTAGCCTCCCAGCCCAGCTTCAAAACCTGCTGGCTGGACCAGCAGGAGCCAGTCAAGGCATCCTTCAACCCTGATTTCCTTGCCCACAGCATGCAGCTAAAATGCACATTGGGAGACCTTGGTCAGAATTAACGTCAAATGATTTATGTATTTAGTGCAGTGCCTGAATAAACGCTTGTCATTATTATAGGGTGCATCTTACCGTGTTGTGCCTGAGGCTTGGCCCTCGTGACTGAAGAAATGATCAGGAAACCCAAGGCCATCCTGCCACACCAGGTGCTGCTCAGAGGATGCCTTTGACTCAGGGCCTGTGTGCCTCGGGGGTCCCAGGTTGCCCAGCAACCAGTAAGCATGTAATAACTGTCACTGATTGACAGTGAAGGATAGTGGCTTCCTGGGATGGAAACCAACCACGTCTACACGTTTCGGTAAAGGCCCCGTGAGGGTGGGAGAGCCTTGAAGATCACCCCTGAAATGCTTCCTTGTTCACCTGGCGTAGAACACACATTGCCACGACCCTCCCTCAAGTACAGGCCTCCGAAGGCCTCACGCACTGTGAGTCTGAGTAGATGAATTCACTGCTTAAGATGAACTGGAAACATCTTAATACGCTTTTCAGATGTAGGAGTCTGCAACTTTGGGATTCAAGACCAGAGCCTCCATACATGTATCCAGCAATACAAGGCAACGGCAAGTCCGAAGGAAAACAGGCATCAAAACCTGAGACGAGGACAACTGAAATGAAAAAGGGTGGGGGTCCAGCCAGGACAGGTAAAGAAGCTACATGGAAACTCCTGGTCGTCATTTGATCAATACAGGCAGACTTCCTGGAAGAGGTGGGTCTTTGGGGGAGGTTTGCCAGGGGGATAGCATGCAGTGGAAATCATATGGGAAGTCATCTCAATAGTCTGGTGCGTTTGGGGGAAAAGATTGGGACCAAAAGGAGGAGCCTGAACAAAGCAGCGTTGCCTCTCTTCCCTCCCACCCACGACTCTCTGTGAAGAAACCAAAAGAAGAAAAAAGCTTTTCCCACTACAGGCCCCTCCGTTCTACTCTGGCCAGGCAACTGCAGAGAGCAGTAAAACTTTAATGGCTCCCAGTGGGTCGATTCAGCAAGACGGAAAGTGCTATAAATCTCACCCGATGCTTATGTGCAGCTTAAAAACAAACGGCTCCAATCACACTTGGCAGAGCCAGCCAATTTCCCCAGCACGGGCATGTAGCAAAGGGAGATTTACCCACCCCCCGGAACTCATGCAAGGAGAAGTGTGGGGGAAAGAGAGGGAAAAGGAAAAGGTCAGCGGCGGAAAGAATGTCAACGATTCTGGAATAGATGGCCAAGCTTAATACAGACACAGAATATTCGTCGTTTTCCTGCTAAGCAGCCATGGACAGCCAGCCTGGGTGAATCGTCCCCACAGTGAGATGTGCCAGTGGAGATACATTTCTGGCCACAAAGAGATCCCTGGCTCTCTGACATTACTTCTCCACGCCCAGGAGGAGACCCCCCTGTCCCTCATGATCTCTGTATTACTGTGGGTCTCTGAACATCTCACGAGCCTAGGCAGGTACACGACATGGAAACACAAATCCTGTCCGTGCTGGGCTCCTCCAGGAGCCACAGACACAGGAGAAATGGAAATAGACGAAAACAAAAGCCACTTTTCAGGAGACCTTGTGCCATCTGCCCACTGATGCCCACTCCAGCTTCAACAATCCTTTCCATGCTGAACCCTCCGCCCTCATCTACTCAGAGCAGGCCCACACAGCTGCCTTCCCATCAAAAAGCAGGATGCATTCCCACGATGCACTATTTTGGAAGAAAGTGTGTTAACAAAGGAAAGAAAGAAGTCCTCAAGCTACAGAATGCATACTCAAAAATGTAGTTATCATATTATTATGAATAACATACAAATTGAAATAACAGCACAGATTTATTGAGGCATACCTTGTGCCAGACCCAGTGCTAAAGTTCTCTTAAATGTATTACATGGTTTAATATATATATATATATATATATATATATATATATATATCCATATATATCTCCACATATATCTCCACGAGCTAGACTTTCCCCTCTTTAACAGATCAGAAAGCTGAAAGTCCAAGACATTTTATAATTTGCCCAAAGTTAAAGAAAGGAGAAGATAGAGTAGAATTGAGGTACTCAAACTCCAAGTCCATTCTTTTATTTTTTTAAATATATTTTATTGATTTTTTTTTACAGAGAGGAAGGGAGAGGGATAGAGAGTTAGAAAGATCGATGAGAGAGAAACATCGACCAGCTGCCTCCTGCTGGGATGCCCGCAACCAAGGTACATGCCCTTGACCGCAATCGAACCTGGGACCCTTCAGTCTGCAGGCCGACACTCTATCCACTGAGCTAAACCACTTAGGGCTCCAAGTCCAATCTTAGTTTTTAGATTGTATGAGAAAATAATCAGAGGTGATTTTTGAATTACATATATAATTTGAAAAGCTAATAAAATTGAAAAGGTATGCTTTACTGAGTGGTTAGCATATTTGCAGATACCATGCAGACACTTCAAATGCATGAATTAATGCATTTATTTTCCCAATAAATCTAAGGTGGATATAGCTCCTACCCTCATTTTACAGATGAGAAACTGAGAATTGAATAAATTAAGGTGTTCATTATTTTTAAAATATAGTTCTATTTATTTCAGAGAGAAAGGGATAGGGAGAGATAGAAACATCCTGATTAACAGCATCATTTGTCCTTTATCAATATAGATATAGATATAGATGATATAGATAGATATAGATATAGATATAGATATAGATATAGATATAGATATAGATATAGATATAGATTTAGATATAGATATAGATAGATATGCCAAATATGCAAAGTGTCCCCTCAGGAGTTCATTCAACCGGGAGTTCAATCTCTAGCTAGCATGTATGCTGACCACTAGGGAACGGCGCAGAATGAAGGCCCCAGCCAATAGCCAACAGCCAACAGCCACTAGGGACCCTACCTGTGCACGAATTTCATGCACTGGGCCTCTAGTGTTATTATAATAAACTTTTACCTGGGCTTTCAATTGCTGGAATTTCTTTACCCCAGTGCTTATTTTTGTTTTGTTTTGTTTTCTGAAGCACAGCTCTTCTGATATAAACTCCTGCTCAAAATCCTTCAATAGTCCCTCTTTGATGAAAACATTAAATACTTTTCAAGGGATGTGGCAAGATCTTCCTGACTTACCTTTCATTTCTCTCACTCTGTTACCCTAGAGATAATTACTCAACAAATACCACTTCTCCATCCCTGAACACACTCAACATTTGCTCTTCTTTACATCTTCATTTGCTCAACCAATGGCACCTCCTCTCTAAAGCCTTTCCTGACTTCCCAACAGCAACAACAGAAATGATTCCTTGCTCTTCTGAGTCACTCTTGAACTCTATCCCTACTTTTTCTGTTCATAGTACTTCTTTTCAGACCGCTGGCGAATGCCCCTGAGTCCCCTTCAAGTGAGTGTGAGTAAAAGGGCATGAAAATGCAGGTGGGCCCCTCAGCTGGGCTGACATCTTCCAAATGCAAAGTTCTTGCCCCTTCCTTTCTCTATGACCCCTTCAGTACCTAGTCCAAAGACATGGAGCTATCAAGCTACTTCATTTATCTGTAATGTTTATTCTCAAGTACCAGTAAAATGCTCCCCTAAAGCCCAAACACCCAAGAAGGACAAACCAATAGAGAGATGAATGGAAAGCTATGTAGGTAAATATACCAAAAAAATCCGTTAGCTGTGTGCCTTACCTACTGAGTGGACTTCAGGGGGCCACGCAAAGCAAGTTGTAGAAGAGCAAGTCAGCACAGAGATCGTGTAGAGGGAGTGCAAGGAAGGGAGCTCCAGGCATCTGAGTGGAGCAGATAACCCTTGAGTGATGCATTTGGCTCCGAGTTTGTGCCAGTAAGGCAAATGGAAAGGCACTGGCTTATCTCACTTGTTTTCACTGAACAGAAAACATATAAACTCATCGGTCCAGAGAGCATTTGCCTTGGAACCAAACTTAAGCAGACATTTACCGTGAGAGATAGCGTGGAGCTGCACTGGACAGGATTAATAAGAACTCCGCGTGACACAGTGGAAAAACACCTTCCACTCGATTTTTTTTGTCAGAGACCGAGAAATGCTGTTCCATGGCCAGGTCTCATATTGATTCTGCATAAAGGCAGAGGGCATCACATTAAGTCCCGGCGCAGGAGACGCATTTCTCCGAGGAAGGCGAAGCCACGGACGCAGCATGAGTATGGCCTGTTTCCTGAAATGTTTTTCTAGAGGCCGTGACAGATCCAACCCTACCCGCTTACCTCATGTCTGTTGTTGCCAATGGAAGCCCCTACAAAAGCTTGCTTGTTGTGACACAATGGGGGCTTGACCTGCTGACCTGGGGGCCCAGCCTAAGAAACACAGGCCCCCTAATAACATTACATGAGTCAGCAGGAAACGAAGAGCACCCTCAGGGCAAATGAGATTATTCCACTGACATCTGAAAGCTTTGTCTCTGACCTTCAGCTTTTGATGGACTCTCTCAGGTATCCTGCTACTGTCCTGTGTGGCCCTTCCGGAAAGCACTTCATTTGTCAGGTCCGTGGTACCCATTTCTTGCCATGCTTAAGATAGGTGATCGCCCTGGCTGGTGTGGCTTAGTTGGTTGGGCATCGTCCTGTGCACAGGCAGGGTTGTGAGCTCGATCCTGGTGGAGGGCATGCAGGAGGCAGCTGGTCAATTCTCTCTCTCTCTCTCTCCTCTCTCTCTCTCTCTCTCTCTCTCTCTCTCTCTCTCTCTCTCTCTCCTCCCTCCCTCTCTCTCTCTCTCCCACTCCCTCTCCCCCTTCTTTCTCTAAGAATCAATAAATAAAAAAAGAGTGATTTCTTAAAGAATCACCTGTCTGTACGTTCCTCACAGGCAATGACAATATGTTTTCTTGACAGTCTATGTCCATCACAATGTCTGGCCCAGTATACTGACTCAGCTAATACTTGTTGAATGAGTGAGGGGCTTGCTCTCTGTTCCTCTAGGAGAAAATATAAGGACCGTTTACTAATGTGGCACCTTAAGACACACACATTCCTTCTTGCAATCTGAGGGGAAGGACAAGACAACAAGAATCTTTAAATCAGAGCAATCTAAAGAGATGCAAGCAGAAAAGATGCAATGTTTAAAAAATCAGTTTTAAAGAGCTTGCATTCCTAGGGTATTACATTCTAAGGCATACTAGGGACCATAAAGGGTATAAACCTTTCCTCAGACCTTTACCTAGTATTCCTCCACCCAGGCCCCCTCTCCCCTCTTTCGACCACATGAAATGCAAACACCCACCAATTCCTTCTCATCTGCCTACTGTGAGCCTCCCCTTCACCAAACCTCAGCTTCTGTTAGCCTCACTGCTTCCACATGAGCTGGGGAATCACTGTTCTGAAGATTCCCAAAACGTGCAGAGCCTCAGTGCATTCTGCAAGGCATCTTCATGCTAAAGGACTTATTGCTGCCAGGGAGCAACCCTCCTCAACCAAGGAAACATCTCATTCATTATCTGCTTTCTCCTGGGGACAGGGATGTACCTGGGACAGAAATTGTGTCAACATGTTCTTTGTTATGCTGAAATCTTGATACTATGTAATTTTTTGCTTCTTTTGACATATGAAGTAATTTCAGATCTGATTTTTCTATCCCTCCTCCTAGTAGAAAGAGGTTCAGGAAAGGGATTAATATTGAAGAGAAAAGGACAGAAGGAAATGTGCCCTGTTCTTTAAGCTTATGAAAAGTTTTTCAGTTGCCATCTTCATTGATGGCATATGTTGATACTTGGACTTAGAAGTTCTATGACCTTGGGCAGTTAGCTTAACCTCTTTAAGCTTCAGTGAACTCAACAATTAAAAGGCAGCCCAAACTCACCTATGGATGAGGACAATGGGGGGGGCAAGGTCAGAGGTTGGGGTGGGAATTGGGAGGAGGGGAGCTATGGGGGAAAAAAGAGGAACAACTGTAATAATCTGAACAATAAAAATAAATTTAAAAAAAAAAAAAAAAAGGCAGCCCAAACTGGTCTGGCTCAGTGGATAGAGAGTTGACTTGTGGACTGCAGGGTCCCAGGTTCGATTCCGTTGAAGGGCATGTACCTTGATTGTGGGCACATCCCCAGTAGGGGACGTGCAGGAGGCAGCTGATTGATGTTTCTCTCTCATCGATGTTTCTAACTCTCTATCCTTCTCCCCTCCTCTCTGTAAAAAAAAACCAATAAAATATATATTTAAAAAATTTAAAGTTAACATGTTTAGCAAAGCAGCAGGTATACAGTAAGCTCTTCATAGGTAGTGTCCCTTGCCATCTCCACATTCACCACCATTAGTATGTTCAGTGCATCTGCAGACCAACCTCCCAGCCATTACACAGCTGTGCTCTGAATCCGAGGGGGCAATGGGGGTCTAATGAACAGCACATGTGAACACACTAGCTCTCCACTCTGCTCCTCTAGATGAGGGAAGGACACAAGCAGATACACATGGCTCTGTTCTTTCTACAAATTTAACAAGAGAATAGTGGTTCCCAAAATAACCCGAGCATAGCATCCCCAGACAGAGACCCATACTATCGCTTTCTATCACCTTAAGCAACTTGTCATTTCTAGATATGTACTCTCTTTAATGCAACTTCCTAGGTATATACTTTAACCAGATCAGGAAAGTATATATGCTGTTGAATGAGCAACATGCTTTCATGCGTGTACCTACTAATGAATGCACGGGTCTGCTCCATATTGCAATTGGCAAGCCGGGGGGGAAAAACCTTCCAGTAAATTTAAGATAAAAAACTGTTTTGGGGAAAGTGAGAAGGCTACCTACTCATCACCTCTAAGAACATTCAAACTCTATATAGAGATCCTTCCCACAGCTATTTCTTTTTTTTTTAAATATATTTTATTGATTTTTCACAGAGAGGAAGGGAGAGGGATAGAGAGTTAGAAACATCGATGAGAGAGAAACATCGGATCAGCTGCCTCCTGCACACCTCCCACTGGGGACGTGCCCGCAACCAAGGCACAATGCCCTTGACCGGAATCGAACCCGGGACCCTTCAGTCTGCAGGCCGATGCTCTATCCACCGAGCCAAACTGGCTAGGGCCCCACAACTATTTCTAAACCTATTCACTAGACATTCTGGGTTTTGTCCCACTTCTGTTTCATCTTTTCCAACCCCGAAGTTCCAAATGCCCAGCCGGGAAGACGTGCTGTCCTCTGGCGTAGATTCAACTGGGGTAGTGGTTGCTGCAAATCCGCAGAAAACCCAGGTTGGAATGACTTCATTATGCAGGGAATCCTCCTCTTTCTCTTGACAGTAAGCTGTTTCCACACAATTGTGACCATGGGGGCAACGCCATTTATTTGAATCCCTCCAAGGAGATACTCCTTGTTTGCTCAGCTCCCTTGAACCAGTTAGAAATGAAGCAACTCTTTTTTACTTCTGGGCAAAATGAGTCAAAACAATACTTTTTTTTTTTTTTCCTTATGGTGTGTTATGCGTTTCCCTTATTACAGAAATGTCTTTATTTCACTCTATAAACAACCCTACGCAGTTCTGGAGATGGATGGTGGTGCTGATTGCACAGCAATGGGAATGTGCTTAATGCCAGCGAAATGTACATGTAAAAAATGGTTAAAACGGTCAACTTTATGTTGTGTATATTTTACCGCAATAAAATGGTTTGCATTAAAAATGAAACTGCTCTTCAAGGCGTCGAGGGTGACAGGCAATGTTGTCAAGAGAAGCGACGAGCTCAAGGCAAGACAGCAGCTCCCCACACCTAGTTTCAGCTGCCCCAGAACTCACGTGGGCCCCTCAGGCGTGACACGGCTGCCTGACAAGGATGCTAAGTGTTATGCTTAGAAAAGGACATGCATTCAGAACGAAACTGTCAGTGTTCAGGTGGAACACGGCGACTTCTTCTTTCTAACCCACAACCTCCTCTCTAACAATTTTCCCAAGTTCATGTTGAAAATGTAACTTAAAAAATAAATGCCAAGAAGCCTAGGAGACAGAGCCCAACTTATTTTAAATATTAGGCAACTCAATCAAACTGGGATTTTTGGTAAGTAAGACAAACATGGCATGAAAATAAAATAAGATAAAATAATTCATGTGAAAGTTTATAGAATTCCAAGAAAGTAAGTAACAATCAAATACCTGATTGTTCAGACTACTAGGAAGAGACAGAAAATGAATAATTCAAAAGAGCAGAAAATCCATATGTATTTTCTATAAAAATAACTAAGCTTTGTACAATATTTCACGATTTCCAAAGCACTCTCACATGCATTATCTCATTTGAGTTTTTCGAAAACTCTGTGAAATAAACTATTATTATTATTATTATTATTATTATTAATTATTATTATCTGTCCATAATGGAAGAAACTAAAGCATAGAGAGTTTTCATTTTTTCCTAGGGTCAGAGTCTAGGAGAGGCAAATTGAGTCCTGCCCAGGTCTTTTATTTTTAAATGTTGGGTTGATTTGATTTAACACTCTTTATGCAATTTGGGTTTTGCTGGGATTTGCTTTCAATATGACTGAGGTTTGGGGAATGCACTGCAAACAACAGAGGACAAAAAAGAAAGATGCAAGGCCAGCTGGGAAGATGCGGGTTTCCCTCGGGCTGTCTGTCCCACTCATAATCTCTTTACCACTGACTTCCTACCAAAAATAGCCATTCCCTTTCAGATTCCTCCTCTTTCAAACCATCAGGGAGTGGGAAACGGTTGGGTGTGAAATTTTCAAAGGCAACCTCTTGGGAAGTCCACTGAGGCTGGAGACAATACTCACAGCAGTGAGTTCTCTACAGCCAAGCAAATTCTATAGAGGGAGTGCCGACTGTCCATCTCTACATCAATTTAGCCACAAGCAAGTCAAATGCAAAGACTCCATGAAAATTGAAAAGCTTCCTCAAACAGTGTATCATAAGGATTTCAGCGCCCTGAGAGCTGAAATCTACAGAAGGAAAAACACCTACACCATGGGCAGTCTCTCCTTATGGCTCCCATCGTTTCTCATTTTGGGTTGTCATCTCTTTGCAAGGACAAGAGATATTTTCGTATTGACCATAAATGAAGGGCAGATCTTGCCTGGGGTTATATCAGCATCACATCTCCTGGGTCTGACAAGAGAGAGAGAGAGAAGAGAGAAGAGAAAAACCAGAACCTGAGACAAGCCAGGAGACGCTGGCCCACGCAGCTCAGTTCCCCACACCTCCTTTGGCTCTTTAAAAAAAAACTAAAAGAAGGCTGTCCTTGTGGTTTCTGCCCTGAAGGCATCTGCAGAAGCTCTAAATCACAAAAGCCCCTCTCAGCAGCTGGACACTGAGGCCAACCAGGATAGGAGTATAATGCTCAATAGCCACAGCGATGGCTCCCCTGAGCCCAAGAAGGAAAATGGTAAGTTAGGGTGCCTGCTGCAAATGTTCTTACCCATGCCCTTACCCAGAACTCTTAAGTTTTTTGCTTGACTCCTTTACTGCTATACTCTCCACTCTATGAGGAGAAGAGGTGCCTAATTTCTGTGCAGTGATTGAGGAGCTCTGGAGACAGACGATATGAGTACAAAACTGGATCTCTATTATTTACTGGGTTACTACGGGCAGGTGTTTAAATCTCACTAAGCAGGTTTTATCATCTATGAAATGGACTAACCTAGCTCCGACAGTTATTGAGTTAGACATAAGGTAGTGCATCTCGTATGCTGCCTGGCACATAATAAAGACTTCATAAAATGTTCATCATTTCTGTTCTTATTTTCTCTTATTCTCCATTATAGCCCACTTCTAGCACAGTGTCATACACACAGTAGGCTGCTTGATAAATGTTCAAGAAATGAAATTCTGTTCAAGTCAACCTAACCCTATACATATACCAGATCTTGATTTATTTGTTTTAATTTTTTCTACTTAGAGTTATCAATCATCATCTAAGGAGTTCATAGCGTTATGGGAAGGGATCAGAATTTGCAGTACGCAGAATAGATGCAATCAGCCAAGGGCAGGTCCCCATAGGGTATCTATCCTCTGTGGCAACCTCCTTTCTTTTTCATAATTAGAATTTATTGGGATGACATTGGTTAATAAAATCATTCAGTTTCAGAAGAACAGTCCTAGAATACTGTATATTGTGTCTGTATATTGTATTGTCTGTCCACCACCCCAAGTCAAATCTCCTTTCATCACCATTTATCACACTTATACTCTCTTTTACTTTCTCCCACTCCCTTTCCCTCTGATAATCACCATACTGCTATCGGTCTATGAGAGGTTTTTTTTGTGCTTTTTACCAGTCATATTTTAAAAGATAATTTTGCATAATGTCATCACATCACTTAAAAGTTGAATTGGACAAATATGCACCCTTGATTTACAGTAATTTCAAATAGGGGATACAAAGAATATGACTGGTAAACCCGACTTCCACTAAAACCATTCTAGAATTTCAGGCTCACAAAAATGACCCAGTAATGTAATGATATTATGCAAAATTATATTTTTTAAAATATATTTTATTGAAATTTTACAGAAAGGAAGGGAGAGGGATAGAGAGTTAGAAACATCGATGATAGAGAAACATTGATCAGCTGCCTCCTGCACACTCCCTACTGGGGATGTACCCGCAACCAAGGTACATGCCCTTGACTAGAATCAAACCTGTGATCCTTCAGTCTGCAGGCCGACGCTCTATCCACTAAGCCAAACCAGTCAGGGCACAAAATTATCTTTTAAAATATAAGAAGAAAAAGAAACGGAGCCCTTTCTAGACCAGACTATGTTCATCCCTGCAGGGGTAAAAAGACCCAGTTCCTTGCCCCTGAAACTCAGGCTCTTCCTCCAAACCCTCTAACTCTAATCCCAACCTGCCAGGGAGCTGGAGTTTTGGACTAAAAAGAAAACCTCACAGAAAGTACAGCCCAAGCTATGTAGCCCCAGCAAGAGGAAGAGGTGACCTCCACTAATCAAGGCAAATCACCTTCCCTCCCTTCCCAACTCGCCCGTCCTCTTCTTTCCATCGCTGCCTTTGTTTAGGTCTTGCCTTGCCTTCTATTCATGTAATAGGTCCACTGGGTAAGGACTATGTCTAATTGTGCACTGTTTGCACTGCCTGGCACTTTATATCCCCAATGAGTGTGTATTATGATTATTGTTATGAGCGATCATAACAATAATCTCAATCCAGGGCACATTTCTCTTAAATGTAGGCAGCTCAGAGAGCCAGAAACATATGCATAGCCCCCTGCATATCCTTAAAGGCTTTGAGTAAGTTTCTAAATTTAAGGGGTGTGTGCCTGAGCTCTGCCTCCAAACCGGCAGAGACTTGAGGATAATATTTCTGTTCTCAGAGGGAGCCGGACATGAGACCATTCTCTTTTCATGGAGAAAAAGTGAATAAGACTTAGGTAGAGATTAGAAAAGAGCAAGAGAAGAGAAATTGTATTAAACCATAGTTTGTTCAGAGACAGCAAAACCACGGCTAGGGCTAACCCAACGGCAAAAAACCTGTTTAAGCAATGATAAGAAAAATCATTTACTGGGCACATTAATTTTTGCTGCGGGAGCTAAGCTCTCCCAGGGTTGCCCACTGGATAAATGCTGTCAGGATATGCTGGGAGCTGTTCCGATGAGATGTAATAATTGAATTTGTTTTCATTTAATTTGGAGGGCCTTTAATTAAAAGCCAGACTTGTGTGTTCAGAGAGATAAAGCAGGCACAAGGAGACGGGGTAATCTGGGTGCTGGACGCAATAATTTATTGAGAATTCAGGGCTCAGGAGCCCAGGGCACTATCTGTGAAATCAGCACAGTGAGCTGGTCATCTCCCTGAAATAGACTCGGGAGTGGAGGAAATGCGTGCCTAAGTGATTTTTGAAATCTTATTCACAATTACAGATGAGCATGGAGGTTCATTTGCAACGTTCATTCATCAGAGAAATAAACACATCTGTGATCAGCCGATGGAAGGCAACCTGGAGAAGTCTGTCTTTCCAGCCACCATTTCCCAAACTGCCCACTCTGTTTTGGAAAAGCATGAAATCCATGGCGTGGCTAGTCTTGCCGACCTTCACTCATCTTTGGATTGCTAAGCAATCGCTCTCTCCCTTCTAGGTCTGAGGTGAAATCCACCCGTGTGACCACTTTAAGGTAATATAAACCTGTCTTAAAGTGATGGGTCTGGAATGGAGACTAAGCCACAGGATAAACTCTAGGATGCAAGGTTTCTGTTAGCATCCAATAAATCAACATCTAGAATTGGGATCAGAAGACCGAATTTGAATTAAAGCCCAGTATTAATCTAAGGAATTAGGATTTGAGGGGTAACTAGCGCTATCAATCTTCACAGAGAGTTGTAATCTCATGACATAAGGCAATAAAGATTTTATGCTAACATGTGAATCTGCTACCCAGAAAAATCACATTCCATTAGACGCACATTTTGTGCTTGAGAGAGCTTTATTTTGGAAATGTATCCCAGCATGTAATGGTGGAGTCACTTCCTTCCGATTCTCAGTGCAGGAAGCAGGGAAGGGATCCACATTCAGCCCCTTTTACCATCATGCTCAACAATTCACAAGATAGTGAGCTCCCTGTTGCAAACGATGAGTTACCATCTATATAATAAAAGCCTAAGCAACCATTATAGAGGAATGACCAGAATGACCAGTCGCTATGATGCACACTGACCATCAGGAGGCAGATGCTCAATGCTGGAGCTGCCCCCTGTAGTCAGTGCACTCCCACAGGAGGAGCACCGCTCAGACAGAAGCCTGGCTCATGGCTATTGAGAGCAGCAGCAGAGGTGGGAGCCTCTCCCACCTCCGCGGCAATACTAAGGAGTAGTGAGCCAAGCAAGGAGCAGCGAGCAGGCAGGCAGTAAGGAGCAAGGTGTCTCAGAATGGGCGCAGGCCAGGCTGAGGGACCCCCGCCCCCCCACCAGTGCACGAATTTTGTGCACCAGGCCTCTAGTCTATTATACATGTGAACAGGTGCCTCTGCCCAGACAGATTCCCAAAGTTTATCCTTTTCAGCTTCTTTTTCTCTGGGTCATAACTGCTCCCTAGGGAAAGGAAAGACTACAGATTGGAAGCTTTCCTCAGAGAAGGAGAACGTGGACCAGATCAGAGGGGTCCAAGGAAATCACCTGGAGCACTTTTATAAAATTTGTGAGCTCTATCTTTTGCAGACTTCCTGAGCTAAGATCTCAAGAGACTGAGGCTTCTGATAATTCTACATTTCCCTCAGGTAGAAGCCATTACACTAGATAAATGTGCACATTTCTCCCACTTACACAGTCATGTTATTCTGGACCCTATTTCTAGAGGCCATGCCCTCGCCTTGTGCCTAGCAATTTGCTATCTGAGAATAGAATCAGAGTCTGAGGACTGTACATGGAGTTCAGTGATCTCTCTGATGATCGAATAACATCTGTTATATCTCTACCCACCATTGTTTAGCCTCTGTTGATGCCTTGGTTTGTCACTGCATTCAGCTGCCAGGCCTCCTGACGTTCCTGGAGCCCCTGGAATTCAGAAGCAACCCCTCACGATTTCCTGAGCAAAGAACAAGCAGCACTGAGGAGAACAAATGTGGGTGGTCAGCGGAAGGAAGGGGTGATGCTCTAAATCAGGGGTGTCTTCACAGAACCATCAACACATCATGATAAGGTCGCCACAGATGAAGAAACTGAGACACAGAGAAACAGGATTAGTTGCCAGACTCAGTTCCAGGCAGTGTGATTCCAGAGCTCCTCGCTTCTATCACAGAGGGGCCACCCCCAATATTCACTCCTGGGCTATTTTGTGGTAAAACAGTGAGTTCATAAAACCAAATAGAGGAAATAATGGTGATTAAAGGAGAACTGAGAAGAATATTTGGGATGAGGTGGTAAGAGGCTATTATCACCAGGGAAAATATTTACTCCATGAATGGAAACTTAAAAAAAATTTTTAAATATATTTTTTTGGGAATCAGAGAGGGAGGGAGAGGAAGAGAGAGATAGAAATATCAATGATTAGAGGGAATCATTGATTGGCTGCCTCCTGCATGCCCCCTACTGAGGATCGAGTCTGCAACCTAGGCATATGCCCTTGACCAGAATCGAACCCGGGACACTCCAGTCCACAGACAGACACTCTATCCACTGAGTGAAACCGGCTAGGGCGAAAACTAAAAACAAATTTATTTCCTCTTTCCCAGTGGCAAAAAAAGAATTCAAACAAAATCAACAACAACAAATTAACATTAGCTCTAAACATCATAATCAATATTATCAGTGAGCTCCTATTATGCACGAGAGATAATTTTTACCTTTATATTTTTTACCCTTATATTTGTCTATCAATTCTAAAAGATATTACTATCCCTAATTTATCAACGATAAACTGAGATGTGGACAGTTGTCCAGAGTCTCATAGCTAGTAGTAGGTTTGACTGTCACCTCAGCATATTTAGAACAAGAAATTTAATTTCTAGAGTTAACTTGTTAATCAAACCATAATCAAGAAATTGCCAAATGCCTACTGGGCCACAAGAGGCACTATGCTAGGCACTGTTGAAAACACAGATGAAAAGGCTAATAAAGTGTTTGCCCTCATGGATGATTCGGTCTGCAGGGGACAGAAAAAAACTCAATACCTTGCCCTAACTGGTTTGGCTCAGAGCATCAGCCTGAGGACTCAAGGGTCCCAGGTTCAATTCCAGTCAAGGGCATGTACCTTGGTTGCGGGCGGCTGATCGATGTTTCTCTCTCATCAATGTTTCTAACTCTCTATCCCTCTCCCTTCCTTTCTGTAAAAAATCAATAAAATATATTTTAAAAAACTCAATACCTTATGATCAAACCCCACGAAAAGATGGATTGTGTATAGGACATCCATCTACCTGCACAACTGGACCACATAATCTCTGGAAGGCAAAGAAGGGGAGCTGGGTAGGGCAGATTGGGTGGGGTGGGGGGCACAGCATCAGCAAAGCCTCAAAAGTGAGAGAGTGTTAGAGCTCAAAAACCTTAGACTCTAATATGATTGGGGAATGGCATATATCCTACAACACAGAAGAACATGACAAAACACAAGACTATAGGGCTTATTAAACTAGTGAGAGGTCACTCCAGCTATGCTCCCAGTTCTCAGCACAGTGCCTGCACCTAGTGGATTCTCAGTGCCTCACTGGGAGAGAGAGAGAGAGAGAGAGAGAGAGAGAGAGAGAGAGAGAGAGAGAGAGAGAGAGAGAGAGAGAGAGAGAGAGAGAGAGAGAGAGAGAGAGACACTACGTGAAGGTCCCTATTCTCCCTCCAGGTGGCCTGGCTCGATGACTGTCCACACTTCAACCTCCTTGGGGTCCTGGCAGAGTATTTTTGGAACAAGCGTATCTCTGCGCTGACTCATGTAGGTGCTGGTGGGAGACTCGAGGGTAGATGCCTCTGCGCTGGGGCCCGTTTCTTGGAGTCATGCTCTCACTGAGTCTTTTTCTCAGGGTTATAATTGCTCCCCCGAGAAGGGCTGCACACTGTGTTTTGGTTTCTTTTTCTTTCCGGGTCTATTTTTGGGAAACGGTTGAGAAGTTGCAGGGTTTTGTTACCTTTTATTTTTTCCCTGAGTGAAAGAATCCCAGTAAGGGGGGAAGAAATGTTATTCCCACTGGCTCTTTTGACACTGCTGAAAGACAAAGCAAGCAGTAGCAGGTCTCCAAATGGGTCTTAAAGAAGAAATATATTTTAAATAAACACTTACAGCAGAAAGCATCACTTGGTGACACAGTGTATAGGTGTATATTCTGATGCTCTGTCTTCTGCAAGGAAGGATTTTGCTGGGCCAATAAACAAGTCATTTAAAGGCATCACATTTAAGTCCTAACCGGTTTGGCTCAGTGGATAGAGCGCCGGCCTGCGGACTGAAAGGTCCCAGGTTCGATTCCGGTGAAGGCCATGTACCTTGGTTGTGGCCACATCCCCAGTAGGGGGTGTGCAGGAGGCAGCTGATCGGTGTTTCTAACTCTCCATCCCTCTCCCTTCCTCTCTGTAAAAAACCAAATATACATTTTTGGTTTTTAAAATAAAATATATTTTTAAAAAAATTAATTAAGCCATCGCATTTAATTCTTAGAAACTACGGGACCACCCATCCCAGTGACCTATCTGAAGGAAAGGTGAGGCACGGTCCCCAACAGTTATCCCAACACTTATCATCCTTTCCCCAACTATCCTTGCTCTCGAGTGAAAGGAAAGGGAAATGTCTCTTCTCACTTTATCGTGGCACGTTCTTTAGCTGATGGAAAACTATAAAGGTTTCTCCTACAGCTCTCTCTCTCCTCTCCTCCTTCCACTGCAAGCCAGGGGACTTAGCCAGGATGAGAGCTAACTTTCTGCTACTGGAACTGTGCTTAATTAAATAATTTAAATGAAACCTACCAGCAGGATTGTGCCTGTCAGGATCTGAAAGGAACGCTAATAAAGTTCCTTTCATCAGCCCAATGGGTGGTCCAAGGATACCCTGCTAGAGGGAGGCAGGGAGCCTCAGAAAGACAGGTTGTGGGCATAGGGGTGCCTCTCCAAGCCACAGATGGATGAGTAACAGAAGTGCTCTCACTCTTACACCCTATGGCAGGGAGAGAGAGAGAGAGAGAGAGAGAGAGAGAGAGAGAGAGAGAGAGAGCTTAGAATCATGGCAGAAATAGTTCATACTCACTCGAGAGAAACAATAGTACTTAACAGTTTCCCACCTAGAGCCTACTCTATGCAAGATGCTCTGCTCCCTGCTGTGGGCATGGACACTGGAGTGAGCGAGTCAGATTTCCAGTTTCTGGTTTATCAAGGCAAGAGTATCAGGCCCAGGAAAGCATGCCTGACTTTCAGTGGGACCTCTCTCCTTAAAACACCAGTTTAAAAAGATTCTTGGCAAGCATGGACTTCTAAGGGATTTATCGAAATCTTTTTGATGGCTTTTTTGAATGCCCTGGGTTCTCGGGAATTTGGATATGCCAACCTGTGGTTGGCAGGATTAGGGAAGGGACACCAAATGCATAGGGGGAACCCCACCGTCACCCTGCATTCAATTATTCTTTTGCCCACACACCAAACGGAGACCTGGAGAGCTCTTGTTAGTTACAGACATGCGTCTGGGTCCTCAAGTGTGCTAGTGACAAAAGTAAACCCAGAATCACAGCCCTGGAATAAAGTTGGCTTTACACAAAACCTCCAACAAGACAATCTGGGCCTGTGCTTTGAGGAATGTGTCTTACCCCAGACTCGCAGATGAAGACTATTACCCAGCCTTTGACAACTCCCCGTGAAACCCAGTTAACAGCTTGGATTCACAAATCCCTCGTTCCCAGCTCCTCCCTGCCTCATCAGCATAGTGATTCGAACAGACTGTGCCATTTAAAAGCACTTTCCTTTCTTCCTCTCCCCTCCAGGATTCTCTGCACCGTCTACCCCTCGCTGGCAATGACATCTTGACCTCAGAGACTGTGAGAGTCTAGAAACGTGCACACAGAGACAAGGCCAGTGGGTGACCTCCGTGGTTGGGAGTGATCAGAAGTCAAACAGAAAATTGGCCTCAACTCAATGAAACGACAAGTTTATACTGGAACCCAAGGTTTTCTATTTCTACTCACACTTCGCATGGCAAAAAATCCGGGAGCAAGGAAGATGTAAGTGCCAAGAGCCAAAATCATGTTACAGGAAGTAAGGGTCAAACAGGAGGAAGAGTCAGAAGGCCACCCACTGTGGTAGGCAGGCCATGGCCCCTCGGAAATGTCCACATCCTAATTCCTGCAATATGGCAAAAGGGACTCTTCTGATATGACTTAGTTAAGGATTTTGAGAAGGGCAGATTATCCTGGATTATTCAGGTGGGCTTGATATCCTAACATCAATCCTTAAAAATCAAGACCCTTCCCCTGTTGAGCCATAGAGACAGCATGGGGAGAGGGAGCTGATGGTTCTTTGCTGCTCTAGGACAGGAAAGAGACCTCGAGGAGCTGATATTGGTCCCCAACTAAAAGCCAGCAAGAAAGAGAGACCTCACCCAGCTGATGTGGCTCAGTGGTTGAGCATCGACCTATGAACCAGGAGGTCCCTGTTCAGTTCCCAGTCAGGGCACATGCCCAGGTTGCAGGCTCAGCCCCAGTGTGGGGCATGCAAGGAGGCAGCCAATCGGTGATTCTCTCTCATCATTGATGTTTCTTCCTCTCTCTTCCTCTCTGAAATCAATAACAATATATTTTAAAAAAGAAAAGAAATAGAGGCCTCAATTTTAAAACCACATTGTCAATGCTTAAAGTGCTAATCCAGCCAATGTTTGAATGAGCAAAGAAGTCATTCTCTCTTTAAGCCTCTGGAAAGGAACAGTCTGTGCCTGTCTGTACCTTAATTTTAGCACAATGAGACCCATACAGACTTCTGACGTATAGCAATGTAAGCAATAAATGTCCATTATCTTAAGTCACTAAATTTGGGGTAATTTGCAGCAGTAGAAAACTGTTACACCACCCAAATCACTGCCATGCAAATATAAGAAAGCTCTCCTTTATCTTCAGGATAAAATAAAAGCGAATCCTCCTGCCTCTAGTCTATTTCTGCAATTGACAGAGCAATCTGCTATAGAGAGCTCTCTAATATTTCATTATGAACAAAATTGTCCCTCAACACCCTTTACTCGTTTTTATGTTTAAACTTCTTCACAGGGATAAACATTTCTTTATAACCTACCCCTGCTTAGTTACCCATTTGGTCTCTACCAATACCATCTTCTCTTTAGTCAAACCAAACTTGACAAACTCTGACAAACCTAAGACTGTACTATTCAGGCCTCGCCTCCTCTGGGTAGCCTCTTCTAACAAATTCAAAGTCATCGGATGCCCAACAAACAGTTCTAAGTGCTATTGTTTTAACACCTGTCACTTTATTAGCTATGTCTCCTTGACCTTGAGCTCCTCAAGAATAGTCTGCTCCCCACCAACCCCCATATCTTCAGCACCTATACGATAACAGGTACCCAGAAAATATTGATGGAATGATCACCCATCCTTGGATGTGCACTACAATTTCAAATTGAGTTCTGTCTCCCAAAGAGATGCCAAGGAAAACTCTCAAAGTCCAGCACTTATGAATTTCTCTTACATTTATCTCACTGCACCAAGAGCAGCCAATCCTGGGGCAGAATGCTCAGTTCAGAGAGATGGCAGAAAACAACAGTAAGGGCATAGGTATGGAAATAACAAAGTCCACCTATCAGGGATTTTGCAGCCCGAATTGTCTGATGGGAAGAAGTGGGGGATGAGGAAGAGCATGAAGGAACAACAGTGGGAAGAAATAAATCAACCAAGATGTTGATATGCTTTTCCACTAAAGAGAATAGAAAGTATTAAGAACATACGTATGTGAAGGCATAAACCATTATCAGGTCAGATTAAGATTTTTTTATTTTTTTTTTTGAGAGTGAAGCTTGTCCTGAATATAGGCTGCCCAGAGGAGAGGAGATCTGAACAGTACGGTCTTAGGCAATGAGCAAGTATGTTTGTATGTTTGTTTGTTTTTTAAAATACATTTTATTGATTTTTTCATAGAGAGGAAGGGAGAGAGATAGAGAGTTAGAAACATCGATGAGAGAGAAACATTGATCAGCTGCCTCCTGCACACCTCCTGAATGTGCCCACAACCACAGTACATGCCCTTGACCGGAATTGAACCTGGGACCCTTCAGGCCGATGCTCAAGCCAAACCGGTTAGGGCAAGCAAGTGTGTTTTAAGCACAAGCTACAGGTCAAATGTTGTGTTTGGCTCTCTAGCTCTATAAGTACACCTAGAAATGACCCCATCCACCTGGAGCTCACTGACTAATTAGGGTACAGACAGATCCATAGCTGGGGACTGTGGTGAAGTCAATATCAAGGATAAGGAGTCAGGGAATGTGTTATCCTACAGGGAGAGTGATTGGGAATGGAAGAAGCTCAGCAGACTTCTGGGGGGGGGGGGCAAAACACAAGGAGTGATGGGATAGGGTAGGTGAGAATGCTAAAAGGTATCAGGGAGGAAACTGAGCTTCCTGAAAAGGACAAAGGCTGTGGGGGCCACAGCATTTGGATTGGGTTTGTTAGAGCCTAAGTCCTAAATGGTGCCCCAAACCCTAGTGGTTCTTGGTCCTTCACATAGATCCTCTGCAGTGAACCTCCGACTCATTTCCCTCATGTCACTCCCATTGCTGTCAACCACGCTGCTACTCGAGCTGCCATAACAAACACTACAGACAGCAATAGCAATTCGTTTTCTCATAGTTCTGGAGGCTGGAAGTCCAAGATCAAGGTGTCAACAGGCCACTGTTGATGGCCACTTTCTGGATGTTTCCTCACATGGTCTTCCCCCAGTCTATGTTGTCTGTGTCATCTCTTTTTCCTATGAGGACACCACCCATATGACCTCCATTTACCTTAATTACTTCTTTAAAGGCCCAATCTCCAAATATAGTCACGCTAGAGGCCTGGTGCACAAAAATTTATGCACTGGGGGTGGGGGGGTATCCCTCAGCCAAGCCCGTGCCCTCTAACAGTCTGGGACCCCTCAGGGAATATCAACCTGCTGGCTTAGGCCTGCTCCCCGGGTGATCGAGCCTAAGCTGGCAGTCAGACATCCCTCTGGCAGCCTGGGAGCCCTAGTGGAATATTCACTTGACAGCGGGGAGCAGGCCTAAGCTACACTCAGACATCCTTAGCATTGCTGAGGAGGTGGAAGAGGCTCCGGCCACCACCACTGTGCTGGCAGTCATCAGCGTGGCTTGTGGTTGAGCAGAGCTCCCCCTGTGGGAGCACACTGATGACCAGGGGGAAGCTCCTGCATTGAGCGTCTGCCTGCTGGTGGTTAGTGTGTGTCATAGTGACCAGTCATTCCCAGTCATTCTGAATTGTTAGGGTCACTTTGCATATCACCCTTTTATTATATAGGATTCTGAAATATTGAGGGTTAGGATTTCAAGATATAAAATGTAGGGCACACAATTCAGCTCATAACAATTGGGGTTGCTTGTTTATGAAGACTCCTTCTCAAATGGCCAATTCCTTCAGATTCTTTGCAGAACTTAGACATATAATTCATCTGAAGTATTTTCTTTATGTCATGTTGCTGCTCAAGAATTATCAATAGTTGCTTAAGATTCATTCACTTTACCACTCTAGCACTCCAGGCTCCTAAGAGCCCACCTCCTTCACTAATGTCTGAATAGGAATGATGCCCACTAGAGAAATTCCCTACCTCTTATATTCAACTAGACTTTCTGTTCATAGTGAAGAATTTTGCACACGGAGTATCTTACTGGATATTTTCAAAAATTTAAATACAGCCATTTAGTCTCCAAACTTACATCATAAACTTACTTAGAACAATAACTATATCTTAGTTTTCTTTTATATCCAGCCCATGATTAATGCTCATTTATTACTCATCTTGGTCTCATATTTTTACATTTTCCATGCTAAACCTAAGACATGACCTCTCTTATTCCACAAACAGCTACTGAGCATCTGAGCATGCACCATGTTCCAAGGCCTACAGAAAATCTTCAAGAAGCAGAGAAAATAAATTAATGATGGCCTCACCACTCAAGGCACTCACAGTCTTACAAGAAAGATACATATTAGAACAAATAATTAATACACAGAATGAAAAAATTGGGTTGGAGGGAAATGGACATGATGCTTTACCAACAACATCTGATTTTGTCTTCTCTGAAACTCTAAATATCAGCATCATTATTTCCTTTTCTAGATTAAGAAACTGAAATGTAAAGAGGTTGCATAATTGGCCCAAGATCACAGATCTAGTCCCTGGGAAATTGGGGGCGAGACCACCAAGTGGATATTTACCACACCCTTCATCTTGTGTAAAGTTAGTGTATACATTATTTAAGGAAAACAAACAAATGGTAACAGGGCACCACAGGAGGAAATAAACTCTTCTTCAAAAAGTTAGGCAAAGCTTTACATTGAGTTGCTCCTCAATGGAGAGGAGTGGGAAGAACATACAAGGCAAAGAGCTGATAGAACTAAGTGCACTGCCTCTAGGATATTCCATCAAAGGAATGGAGTATGTGATTGGAACATGGAACTAGCAGAAAACGATAAGAGATGAACAGGAAGGACTTGGGAAATACTTTCAATTGCCTGCCGAAGCACAGTAACGAGGGTTTTCACTTAATATTTAGTGAAACTGTGCCTAGTTTTCTAAGAAGGTCCAGGACCAGGCCAAAGCTGTTCTGGAATGGGATGGGGACCTTACGAAGACGGGGCTAGGCTAGTAATAACCTGGACTGATAATGTTCTGAATTCAATTAAGAAATGAAGACAAAAATTCAAGAATTACTTAAGGGCAGAAAGAGCATACACAGGAACTGGTGATGGATTGGTGGCATTTTAAGCTAAGGAAGATGGAGTCTTAAAGGTCTTCTATGTTCCTAGCTTGTGCGGTTACTTGGATGAGGGAATCATAGTCACCAGTTAGTAGATGAGCTTGGTTGTGAACATGTGGGGTTTGTGAATCCTGTAATGTCCAGCACAGTAGAGATTAGCTGTGAGTCTCAGGAGAAAAGCCATCCCAACTTGTGAGAGCCATTTGTTGAGTTTTCAAAAACTTTATGAGCTAGTTGACATAAAGAGAAATTCTTAAAAATTAAATCATATAAATTTTCATCTAAATAAATAGTATTTTAAATGTGATGAATACACAACAGCTATCATTTCCTAATTTTTTTACTAGAATTTTTAGCTATTACCTATATCCTTAAAGTTACTGGTGTCTATTTTCTCCATATGGTGAAAACATTGTATGATGTTTGCTACTGTGTGTCTATTTCCAAGTCCATGTTCAATATTGTCAATTTGGTAGAGTGAAATTGTCCATGATGAGAGTATTTACACTATAAAAGTCAGCAAACAGCACAATCAGTAGTTGAATTGGTTTGTTGATTGTCTAGACTTAAGAGAATGATGAAAAATGTTAATAATATAGATTAAACTGAAGTCTATCATGTCTGCAACCATTACATTGTGACTAGCACAGTGTAATGTGCACTATGGTGTGAATAGCACAAAAATTGAGGAAATTTTTTTAGTATATTCGAAGACCACTATTTGACTCATCAAAGAAGTTGCTGCTTAAATCATTGACAAACAAAAGAAATTCTGACATATATCTCTGTTGTTTTACCTTTATCTTATTCAATATAAATAAAAATATCAACCAATATTAATGTTGGAACTATCCCTGTTAATCAAAAATGGGCTTTGGGTATAGGAGTTCAGCAAAAATCCAAGACAGTATTCTATGAGAAATAATTGTCACCTTAAATTTACAATAAAGAGTATTATATAGTTACTAGGGGCCCAGTGCACGAAATTCGTGCACAGTGGGGGTTCCTCAGCCCAGCCTGCCCCTTCTCACAGTCTGGGACCCCTCAGATGATGTCCTACTGATGGCCACAGTCTGGTAGGTGCCGTGTGTATGTGTGTGTGTGTGTTTCTGTCTGTCTGCTGGGGGCCTACCCCCAGCCACACTATGGAGGCTTGGAGCAGGCAACCCTCTGTGTTGATCTCTCAGGCTTCTGGCCTTGCTTGCATGTTGTTGTCTCCCTTGAGTTATGGCCAGGGCTGGGTACAGCCTGCTGGCCACGCTTCAGTGCTCATGGATCACCCCAGTGGGAGGAGGCCTCACTGGGGCTGCCCAAGGGCCACATATTAGCTCTCCTGCTCCCAACTGCTGGCAGCGGGGAGCATGCCACTCTAGGGGCTGCCTTCAGGCGGCCAGTGTTTTCCCTCTCCTGCTCCCCGATCACTGGCAGTGGGGAGCAAGCCACTCCGGAGGCTGCCCTCAGTCAGCCTGCTTGTGTGCTCTCCTGCTCCCTGATCGCTGGTGGCAGGGAGCATGCCCCTCTGGGGGCTGCCCTCGTGTTGGCTCTTCTGCTCCCCATCACCACAGCGGCCGGGAGAAGGCCCCATTGGGGGCTGCCCTCCAGCCACCATCTCCTTTGCTCTCCTGCTCCTGATCGCCTCTACGGCCAGGAGCAGGCCCCACTGTGGGCTGTCCCAGGGCTGTGCTTGCCTGGTCTAGGGCAGTGAGACCTGTTCACGGGTTGCCGAGGTAATGCCTGCTGGGCTCACGTTGCCAGGGTGATGCGGCCAGCCTACCACTATGGGCGCCACCATCTTTGACTCGGAGTGATGGTTAATTTGCATATTACTCTTTTGTTAGATAGGATTATTTGTAAATGCAAACTATGCATCTTTTATATCAGTAAATTTTAAAATTATCATATGTGTATGTGTATTTTTTTTTTATTAGAGATTCATTTGTTAAACATTTATCAGAACAACACTGGTCACTGATTTAGAGATACTTTTGGAAGTTCATGAAATGAAGTCCTTGGAATTAATTGAAACCACAGATAAAATCCCCTTTAGATATCCTTTGCTGTCCCTTTCTCTCTTTAGGACAATAGCTGGTTATTTTTAATTAATAATTTATTCACTACAATTGTATGCATTATATCAGTTGAATCTCACTTTGCTTCTTTTTCCTTCTCCTTTTGTATGTTTCTACTTCTCTGGAATCTTTGGTGTTTTCTTTCTAGTCTCATTGACGTTAACAACTTCTCATTTAGATCCATCTGCAAACGTCATTAACATGCTATTTACTCCCTCATTAACACCACAACATTACCATTTATCATTATCTTTTGTGATGATCATGGGATTAAGAGTGTAAGAGCCTTATAAAGTTTTGCTTCTAATCAGCAAGTTGGAAAAGGATAAATCTAAGCAGACCATGAATTGTTCATGCGCATGCCAAGGGGACTTGGCAACTAGGTTTATAAATAATTGAATTCAGCACTCAAGTTAAAATTCAGTATTCCTCAATATGGTATTAGCTGAAAACCAGAAGAACACAGGGAGATTTCACACCAAGATAATACTGGTATATTATGTTAGCCACAAGTTCCATTTATAGGACTATCTCATGAGCCCTCCAGCAAAACAGTAAAAGAAAAAAATCACGGTAGCTGATAATTGGTCCTGAAAATGACACTTATGAACACGGGGAGTGCATGGGAGGGAAAAGTAGGACAGAATTGTGTTGTCTCAATTTTATCTTGAAATCTTGCCTGATTATCTGAGGGTAAGCATATTTTCAGCTCAATATGAAAATGTTGCACAAACGTTCTCCAACCCAACTCTGAGTTTTCTGAAGACTCTGATAAAGGGTGACCCTTTGAGAAAACATGTAATGATAGCCATGAATTCCAAGGAAAAGAGCAATAAGCTGCAAGGAACAAGGTCAAAGGCCCCTGCACAAGGTCACTGACATTGCTGAGCATGCAGAGATGCAGCATCTGCAGAATGTGAGCAACCAAGAGATTGCATGTAAAACAACTTAGGAAAAGGTCACAAGCATCAAGGTGGAGAGCCAGTTGCCCCCACGACCCTATGGTCCACGAGGGACCATAGGGAGGAAAAGCATGGGCTTGGTTGTGACAGCTTCTCACCAGTTGTCTTGTTGGGGCTCAGAGCTAAAGCTAAACTGATCATTTTTATTATCTATCTACACACTTTGCTTTTTTCTCCTCAGCCTGTGCACAAACTGTTACAAACTGTCAAGAGCTGGGGTTGTTGGTTCGGGTACTTTGTGTTAAATGGAAAGATAATTTGAGAACTGGGATTCTTAGCCTAAATAGCCATTACAAGTTAGGGCCCACACACTCATACTATTTTGTTTCTCAGAAACTTAAATGAGCCTTTTATTTATTGTATGCCTGTATACATGGGTCTGTTCCTGGACTTTCTATCCACTTCTATTTGTCAGTCTGACTATCAGTATGCCAATACTAACACTGTTTTAATTATCAGACCTTTTTAATAAATCCTGATATTGAGTAGGACAAGTCTCACATTATAGTTCATCACTTTGAATTATGACCTTAATCAAACATACAGGTTTTTAGAAAAATCTTATCAAGACCTATTACATACACTGCTGATAGTTTAATTCAATTATATTGAATATCTAGATGAGTCTGAGTATAATTGGTATCTGTATTGTATTATCTTTTTATACATGGACATGTGTAATTTCCAATTACTTATGTCTCCTTTAATATTTATAATAAAGCTTATAATTTTTATAGACAGCTTGTAGGTAGTTGGTATTCTCTGATACTATTTCAAATGGCACTTTTTAAAGTACGTGGATTTTTTTTAGTTTTTTGCCATTGTTATATAAAAGAGCAAATATCCTTTTGTATATTATTTTTCTATTCAGTTACTTTTCAAATGCCTTCACCCACATTTGTAATAGTTTGCCTACAGAGTATTTGGTGTTTTTCTAGTAAATCCTATATAATAAAAGCCTAATATGCTAAGTGTACGGTCAACCAGTTGGCTATTCAACTATTCAAAGCATTATATGCTAATTATATGCTAAGGCCACTCAACTGCGCACTATGACATGCACTGACCACCAGGGAACAGACCCTCCAACCAGTAGGTTAGCTTACTGCTGGGGTCTGGCCAATTGGGACTGAGCAAGACAAGCCAGACAGGCCCTAAAGTCCTCCTCCTGCATCCCTCCCCAGCCCTGCTTATGCACCAGTGGGGTCCCTCGGCCTGGCCTGCACCCTCTCACAATCCAGGACCCCTTGGGGGATACTAGAGATCTAGTTCCAGTCCAAGCCTGCAGGCCAGGCCAAGGGACCCCACTGGTGCACGAATTTGTGCACCAGGCCCCTAGTTATTACATAAATGCAAATGACACATTTTCTCATTTCTAATTTGCACGCCTCTAATTTTTAAATTCTTGTTTCATTGTACGAACATGGACTGTCATTACAATTTTGATTATATGTGTTAATAGTCAGCAATTTTATTTTATCTATTGTTTATCTTTATTATGATAGCAATTTAATTCAGAATAATTACATTTCAAATAGCCAGCGGCAACAGTACAGATCTAGAGTTTCGATGTCTTTTCTATTTTATCTTTTCTATTTTAAAATACAAAAGAAAACCTTACCAAGGCATTTAATCACTTTTGTGTCACTCAGCTCCTAGATTTTTTCTTGCCTTTTATTTGACTACTTTATAAAATCTATTTTAATCCAATTAATTATAAGATTCTCACAAAGTTTCTGAGATCTTATAATTATAAGAATATATTTATCATACCCCCGTATTTGGATGAAAACTTGGCTATATATAGACTCTACGTTGTAAATACTTGTCTTCTTGCATCCAGTGTTGCTGTTGAAAAATCTGTTAATCTTACTCTTTTTTCTCTGTAAGTATTTAGAATTTTCTCTGACTTTCATGTTCTTAAATTTAATTATGTTTCTAGGAGTGGGATTTTCTCTTACTCTTCTATTTGACATTCCTTGAACCCTTCCCATCTATAAGTATATTTTTAATTTTAAGAAATTTGTTTAAAATGTTTTCTCATCTCCATTAATGACATTCTTTTTCTCATATCTCCATTTACCAGATAGTACTATAACTATTTCTACCCTTCATATTTCTTAGTCTTTTTATAATATTTGTCTTTTCTTTTTCCAGTTTGGAGATTTGCTCAGTATCATCTTCCAGAGACTTAAAGGATTGATTCTTCAGCTGTATGCATTACACTATTCATCTTTCTACTGTTTTTTTTTATTTCAATTTAGCTATTCTATTTTTATATTTAATAGTCTTCTTAGTTATTTTTTATATATTTTCCTGTCTGATTTTAAATTGATAACCTTTTACCATGTTTGATTTTTGTCAAGCTGCTTTTAATTTTTTAGTTCAGTTGTTCTAGTATTTTTGCCTCTGACAACATCTATAATCTGGTATTTTATATTCCTTTTGAAATAGTCATGCTTCTCAAATATCTAGCAAGCTCATCCTTCTGAGGAATTGATGACACTGTCAGGCAAAGCTCATTCTGAAAGGTCGTACTCTGGCGAGTTGGGACATATTCTTTAGCCCCAGGAAGAAGCATCATTAAGTATAGATATGCTCTGATGATAAAGCATAGCCCTGGGAGGTAAGAGTGGGTTAGTTTAGCTCCCTACAAGCAAAAGGCTATGGTTGGTCACTGGTTTTACATTTGTGCCAGGGATGTGATTTATTCCAAGTGTGTTGTGAGAATCACTGTTAGGTGCAAAGAAATGGGCTAAGAGGCTAAAGAGCAGAATTCCGTACGTGTTTTGACAGTTTATCCTTCCAAAGCCACACTAGCATGGGCTTTCTCTCCGACTAAACATATCGCACATACAAGCGGGAAATCGCACCTGTGCCCCATCTAACTCCTCCTGCTTGGGACTGATCTTGAGAAAGCAAGCCTTCGCTGTGCTATGTAAGTGTCTCGTTAGGAACCACTAAATTTCTTGTAATAATTCGTATCTTATTGACAACACAAAGTGTAGGCAAACCCTTCTCAAACCTTCTTGTATTTTCAGGCTGTATAATATTTTGAGAATAGCAAATTACAATGAAGTATTTTAAAAAATGTTATTGCAAGATCACACTATTTTTCAATCAGAAAATATTCTCAAGTCCAACTAATTCTATTCCTGATTCTATCCATAAGAAATCTGAGTCCTAACAAAGTAAAGCTCATGTGAACACTTGGTGGCGGCAGAACTGGGACTGGAACAAAGGCTCTGTTATACAATGAGATAACATGCATAAAACACCTCCCTCTTTACTTCCTTCTCCATTATTCTATCCAAAGACACCCTATTCTTCCTCCCTTAGATTTGAAATCATTCCGGCAAGTATGCATCCAGAATTGGAGATGGATTTATATTTGCCTTTCATAATGTTATTACTTAGCATTTATCTTTCCATTTTGAAAAAAAAAATGTTATTTTTTCTTTAGTACTCAATCATCCCCTTGATCATTTTAATTGCCTCATTCTGGAGTTTTTCTACCTTATTATTTTTCCCCTTCATTTCAGCAATTGGAATAGTTGGTAGGGGGAGGGGGAATGTAGTTCTGATGGACTTCCAGCTAACATTCAGCATCTGTTGGCCATTTGGGCTGCAGCTGCATATAAATTATAGTGGATAGTAACTCCAAAATTAACTCCCTCTGTGGCAGCTGACCAGAGAATTCAACTTACATTGTATCTGTAGGCAAATCATTTCAAATTTTCTAGACGCCTATTACCCTCCTGGCACAGAAGTCCCCAATGTAGAGAAAATAATTAATAACAAGAAGTCATGAAGGAATTGCAATTTATTGAAAAAAATCTGCAAAGGATGAGCAATAGAGGAGTAACACATTAGCTGAGTGGCTCAAGGAATCTTAAGATTATTTGTCACCAAAGGGCACCCAGAGATAGTCAGAGCTTCTGATGGCAAGAGTATGTCCTAGTTTATAATATGCACTGGTTGTGATCCATTGTTTAGAATCAGTTTGATCTTCCAACTCACTCTCCTTTTCTAGAGTTTTCACTTGGACTTTCCTCCTCATTCGCCTCATTTGCTTGTATGAATGGAGACAATCTTTTCTCTTTCAAAGGCACCTAAACCACCCCTTCATAATTTTATTCTCGTTAAATTATTTAAGTAAACATTTTTCTTATCAGACAATAAGCACTATTTTAAATACTTGTGAAAAGTATAGAAGAGTAAAAAAAGGATAATTCAATTAATCTGTGCTCTCATAACTCTGAGATAAACACTTTGCAAATGTTCGTGTACTGCCATTCAGTTATAGACATTATAATTTCACATGGTTTTATATGCTGACTTTATTTAGTTTGGAAAGAATTTTTCTGCACCATCAACTCTTACTGAAAAACATAATTTGTCCTAGTACACAGTTTCCCACTCTATGGCTAAATCGTAATTTGTTTTTTGTTTGCAAATTTAAGATTGCTTTGTTTGCTTTACATTTTTAGCCTAAAAATGCTATGACAAACAACTTTATTCCCAACTTTTTCCATGTCTTGGATGATTCTGACTGACTCCTAAGAGAAAAATTACGAGTTCAAATATAATTTTAAGGGCTTTGATACACATTGCCAAATGAATTATAAGTGTCATTAAACTTCACCAAACAATTCAAGTGTCTGCTATGAAGGTCGCAATATGCCACAAATACTAAAATCAAATGGAAACCACACACACTGTGATATCCACTGTGAACTGAAACTTACATTCACCCACAGCTAACAGTGAACAAACGTAACTTAATCATTTCACGCTCTATTCTAACATAACTTTATTATTCCTGAACGCTCTGACCCAGAAGGTGACGTAGCAAATAACTCTAATGTTCAGGAACATCTTGAAAATCCATTGACCTCAATAACAGACCACTCTACTTGCCTTGATCAGAGTAAATGACCACCTTCTTAGAAAGACCAATTGCTTAGCTGGGATCACCCATTTGCTTACTTTTTGAGGCTTGCTTCAAAGTCTCACCTCTAAGTCCGCCAACCTGATTATCATATAATCGTAATATAAATGATATTGCAACCTTGGCCCAGTCTCAATCTGGCCTCCTCATAGAAACACTTACCTTAAACCACACATGCTCCCGGTATCACATAAATATCTCACTTTGGTCCTTCCTTTGCAGAGAAGCTGCTAAGAAGGTAACAGCCTCCCTACTGTCGTGAGCAATAAAGCTGGCTTTGCTAGACCCCCAAGTTATTCTTTTTTTAAAATATATTTTTATTGATTTCAGAGAGGAAGGGAGAGGGAGAGATAGAAACATCCATGATGAGAGAGAGTCATCTATCAGCTGCCTGCTGCACACCCCCTCCTAGGGATCAAGCCGCAACCCAGGCATGTGCCCTTAATTGTTTGCGGGAAACAAGTAAACTCGTCATATCGCTTTTTATACCAAAGCGCAGGAGACGAGTTTTTTTCCAAAAAGGATGAGTAGAGACAGCCGTCAAATATGGAGGGCCTGGCATTTCAATAACAACGAAAATGTGCAAGACAACTCAGATAGACTTTGCAAAGTCAGACCCTTATTGGATTTCTTTCTTCCCGTTACGACGCGATTTGCCGGGAAAATGCCCGCTTACATTGGGTTAACCAGAATCAAACCCAGGACCTTTGAGTCCCTACGCAGATGCTCTATCCACTGAGAAAAACCAGCCAGGGCCCCCACAAGTTATTCTGATGGTCTCATTAGGGAATGGGGTCCAATCCCCCTCTGTAGCCATAAAAATAGCATCAGTGTTGAGAGCCTCTGTGACTCAGGCCAGGGCCTGGAGTTTCTGCTTCATTATGTGATGCCATCCTCACAACAGTCATGTGGACTAAGACTAGTAACAAATTGCCAAATATTTAGAAGTGGTTTACTAAACTCTACCCTAGCACACAACAGTTCCAACTACAAACACTAGACTTCTAACACTTCCCTGTTAGGTCACTTCCCGTGGAGGTCTAGTCCTCCACGTCCAGGGGCCCCCTGAACCTTACCACCTAGAGGGGGGCTCCTAGGGGCACCTCTAGACTGTATGTCCCAAGCCAAGTCACTTTCTCCTTTTACACTTTTTTATCATGAAAAATGTATCTACAGAGTACAGAGAATCCTATATAATAAAAGCCTAATCTGCTAAGTATCTAGTTATCCGGTCATCTGTTCAACCAATCAAGGCGTAGTATGCTAATGATATGCTAAAGCTGCTCAACAACTCACTATGATGTGCACTGACCACCAGGGAGCAGATGCTCCAACTGGTAGGTTAGCTTACTGCTGGGGTCCAACCAATTGGGATTGAGTGAGACAGGCTGAACATGCCCTGGAGCCTTCCCAAGGTCTCTCCCCGGTCATGATCATACACGGGTAGGGTCCCTTGGCCTGGCCTGCACCCTCTCAAAATCTGGGCTGAGAAACTCCGCCCTGAGTGCACGAATTTCATGCACTGGGCCTCTAGTGATAAAATAAACATTAATACCCATTTCCCTGGTTTAACCATTTTAAATATATTTTCATCTTTATCTGTTGTTCTACAACATTGCATTTTACTTGTTCCCTGTGTATTTCTTTATAAAATAGAACCCCTTCTTTACATAACTATAATCACTCTTTTTTTAAAAGTTGTCCATCTGCCCTGTCTGGTGTGACTCAGTTGGTTGGAGTATTATCTGATGCACCAAAGGGTTGCGTGTATGATTCCCAATCAGAGCACACACCCAGGTTGCAGGTTTGATACCCAGTCAGGGGTGTACAGGAGGCAACCAATGGATGTTTCTCTCTCACATTGATGTTTATCTTCAGCATATCCTCAGGGGAGGATGAAAAGTTGTTCTTCCTCTGGCAACCTGCTACATATTTTCACTAATTTGTGCCAGAAGTTCATAAATTGACTTGAAATCCTGACTTTTGGTCTTCCCACCCAACTTCCAGTTCACAATCTTACACACACATACAAATTTATTTTCCATATTACAGACTCTGCCTTCCAGATCTATCTCTGTCCAGTCATTTCTCTCTCCTTTCCCACCAACAGAGACTTAGGACTTTTTTGGACTCCTCCAATCATCTCCTGGTTGAGTGGTCTGTTACACTCTGGGCAGATAAAAGCTCTTAAAACACAATACACTACATCTCTACTAGTATAGAAGCATACCAGTAGTGGAATTATTTTTTTACTGGACTAGCAGTTCCTAATGTTGTCTCTATCAGCTGCCTACACACACACACACAAAAAAAAGAAAGAAAAAAAAGTATAACCAATTCCTAAGAACAGACAGATATCCACTTATTGTTGGAATTTAGGAGCAATTTCCACACATGAGAAGGTTCAAGAAAGCATACATGATAAAATAATGAAGCTGTAGACTATTGGATGCAAGAGGAAATTGGAAGCAAGCTTTGCCCACCACTCCAAGGACTCAAGGCCACAACAACCCGAAAACCATGCAAGGCAGCCAAAGCGTTCCTACCACAAGTTTGTTCATAAATGCTACCGTCAGAAAAGCAACAGATAGTGATGGACCAGCCACAGTGGCTTTCCTTCAATGTGGAGGCTCCCCGAGTTGTTGAAAGGGGAAGGGTTCCACAATCAGTACACGCTGGAGACTAATTTTCATATTTCCCCAAACATGAGCAGAAAGCAAAGTTAGAACTATTAATATCAGTCAAAGGAGAATTCAACATGTGAGGGAACTTCATATAGGCCAAATAGTACAGTGAAAACAAATACATTTCCTAACAAATAGGTAATTAATTTTATGCAAAAAATACAAGAACCAAATATATAAAGGGAAACTGACAAATGGCAGTATGAGGCAAACTTAGCAAAAGTACTATTGCTGGAGACTGTAACACATTAAGTCATAAAATTGACCCTCCAGAATTAAATGATATAGAGAACATTATATAATTTAAGATGTTGATTATTAAAATTGCCTTCCCTACAAGTAGGGAAGTACCTTATTTTTAAATGAACATGGACCATTAAAAAGTTAATCTACTGAATCATGAAAAGAGCACCAATAAATTCTCAGTAGCAGGAATTACATGGATCTCATTCTCTGACCACATTGCAATACAAAGAGAAAATAAGAACAATCATTTAACAAATGAACAAAAACTTAATCAGTGGAAAATTAAAAATCACTCCCTTAAATGAATATAGAATCAAAGGCAAACTGAAACAGAGGCCAGTTTTTGGAGGACAAAAATGAACTCAAGTCAAAATGTATCCAAATGGTGGGGTACAAGTCATAAATGCTTTACTATTAGTAACATTTAACATTAATTAGGCAAGCTTCTTTAAAACACTAGTAAGATAAGTGGGGAAAATTAAAATAAGCAGAATTACACATGAGAATGCTACATACAATTCCATAGTTAAAATTTAAAAATTTAATTAAACAAGGCTATTTACTAGAAAAGCAAAAAGCTATCAGGATTCCCTTGAAAAGGAGTTGAACATTGGAATACACCAACAAATGGAAATAATCAATAAGTTATCAAAGGGGTTTGGGGGCTTTGATACCAAGAAGTTTTTAACAATGAATTATGTCAAATTCCTTAGAAGCAGAAGCAAATTATTATACATATATATATATATATATATATATATATATATATATAGAGAGAGAGAGAGAGAGAGAGAGAGAGAGAGACATAAATGCACATATACCCATTCTGCTCTCTATTCTAACAAAATAAATTATTTTCCAATTTATTTTATAAAAATATCATAACAGGAATTCTAAAAACTGACAAAAGAGAGCACTAAAAGGGAAACTGCAGACCAGTAACATTTCTATAGATGCAAATTTCTCATTTAAATATTAATTGAATTCAAAAATATATTTTAAGTAGCCATTCATGACAACTGTTTTTGTGGTTTAATATTGAGAAATCTGGTAATCAAGTCAATATGTACTATTAGCTCAACTGCTATAAACAGAAGAAGTCAAACTTCTCTGTATTTTTTTTTCAAGAAAGCTTGAAATTTAAAGATAACTTCTTAGTATAATGAAAAAATAGCCTTCTTAAACCAGTAGCCACTTAAGAGTGGATGGAACAAACAGGCCAATTATTACTGTGATTATTTAACACCATTGTGGAAACCTAGCCAAGGCATTATAGCACGAGACTAAATATAAGGAAGAGAAAAGACAAAATTATAATTATGTCTACTTAGAAAACCCAAGAGAATAAATGGGAAACCTACTGTAACTAATGAGATAATTAAACAATGTTGCTGGATAGGAATTTGAAAAAAATCTACCTGCAAATAATCTCTTGAAATCATATAATGAACAAAAGTAGCAATAATAGAAACATAGCAGGGAGGAAACAGACTAAACGAATAGAAATAAGCAAGACATTTGAAAAAATATACAATACACAGAAACACAAAACTTAGATAACAAAATGAAAACAAAGATAAATAAATGGAGGGGCATACCTTATTTTGGGAAAGGAATAATGTAAAGACATTAATTTTTTTCAAATAAATGTGCATGTACACTTCAATAGAAAACTCAACTTGATTTTTCTTCTTTTGGAACATGACAAAGTACTTTTTAAGTTAAGCTGTCATAAAAACTAAGAATAACCCAGAGAATTTTGTGAAAAAATAATAATAAGACCTGCCTTACCAGATATGAAATATATTTGACAAAATCATTATGATTAAGTCAGATGCTGCTGATTCAATAATTGACAAAGAAAAAAAAATTAAAAATCTGCTTATAATTACACTAACATAGAAGGTGGGGCAAAATGGGTCTACAGTTTGAGTACATGAAACAGTTTATTCTTATATTATTATGTGTTACTTATTGTATTATCTCTCTATATAAAAGCCTAAGTGATCATTATGACCTAATAATTGGTCAGCCAGTTGCTATGACATGCACTGGCCACCAGGGGGCAGATGCTCAATGGGCTCCCACAGCCAACCTCCCACAATTTCCCCCATCCCCAGACCCCCTAGCCAGCTGGCCCCGTCTGACCCGATAGGGACTGAGCAAGATGGCCCCATCGGCCCCAATTGCCGGCCAAGCAGAGGAACAAATTCATGCACAAATTCATGCACCAGGCCTCTAGTTTATCAAAAAACAACCGTAAACCTACTTTTGTCACACCCTATAAATGCATTAGATGATAAGAATAACAGTGCATAGAGAAGGAGAATGGTGGTGTGAACAAATATTGAAATTTTAAACAGGGTAGTGAGAAAGGGTTCACCAAGTAGGTAACTTAAGCAAAGATTTGAAGAAGCTGAAGGTGTGAGGAGTGACCCATCGATATATTGTGGGGGAGAGCCTTCCATGAGGGAACAGTAACTTCAAAGCCTCTGAAGTAGGAACAAGCCTGATGTGCCCAAGGAGGCAGCAGACCAAGACATCCCTCCTGGTGTTAGCAAGGCCAGGAAGCAGTAGGAAACTGGGCCAGAGTAGTACTGGGGGCCTATAGCGTCTTTTAAGCACTTACAAATATGTTCATTTTTATTCCAAGTGAGATGGCAGGCCATCACAAGGTACAGGGCAGTGGCATGGAACGATTTGATTTTGATTTTTAAGTGACTTGTAAGTGGTTGCTTTGCTAAAAAAAAATAGACTGTAAGGAAACAAAGATGAGAAAGGGATAGTCGGTTGAAGACTACTGTCATAATCCAGTCAAAATATGATGAACAAAACAGCAGGAAAGATGGTAAGAACTATTTTGAAGAAGACGGAGTCAACAGGGTTTACTGAAAGAGTGGGAGTGAGGTTTGAGAGAAAGGTGTCTGGCCCCACAGGAAAGATGTTCCCATTAGATAGGTTCGGGTGACCTTGAAACAGCAGTTTGGGGAGGGAAGATCAGAAATTCAGGTTAAGGTAGAAATATTGAGAAAGATACTGGATGTATACTGGAGTTCACAGTAGAGAGCCACGCCACAGGTTTCTATTTGGGAGTTAGAATATTATGCAGATTTTATTTAGCACAGCGAGTCTGGATGAAATCGCGATGGCAGTGAGCTTAAGAGAGATGAGCTCACAAACGGAGACGCAGGGTCTGCCAACACTAAGTCAGAATCGGGAGGAGAAGCAAGCAAAAGAGACAGTGAAGAATTGCTCATGAGGTAGGAGGTTGTGGTAACCAGAAGAGTTAGTGATCAACTGTGCTGATACAGCAAATTGTATGAAGACTGAAAATTGACCAATGGATTTATTAGCAGGAGTCTCATTGATGACTCTAGTGCAAGGTGGTTGGGTAAAAAGGTGGAATTTAAAGGCTGACTATAGTGGGTTTAAGAGAGAGAGAGAGAGAGAGACCGAGACCCTAGCCGGTTTGGCTCAGTGGATAGAGCGTTGGCCTGCAGACTGAAGGGTCCTAAGTTCGATTCCAATCAAGGGCACATGCCCGGGTTGCGGAATTGATCCCTAGTGGGGAGCATGCAGGAGCCAGCTGATCAATGATTCTCCTGCATCACTGATGTTTCTATCTCTCCCTCTTCCTTCTTCTCTGAAATCAATAACAATATATTTTTTTTAAAAGGACAGAAAATTAAGGATCAATAGGGACAACTGTCTTTATAAGAGTTTTGTTTCAAAGAGGAATAGATAGATAGGGGGAAAGCTGGAGCTACCAGCAGAGTAAGCCATTTGGAAAATAGAATTAAAATAGATCTTCATATTAGTATATACTGCAAAGAACAGTGCCGATGGCTTCATGAATGAAATGAAATGAAATCAAATTAAAATAGGAAAATATAAGAAAATATGGGTAAATAATTATATTAACTTTGGGGTGAGAATGGATCATCTAAGCACAAGAACAAAAGAAGGTACAGACACACGATGCACAATTTGATTGCAAAATACTAAAAAAACAAAATAAATAAACAAGAGTCAAATTCTCTATGTTTGGTATGATATATATATATATCACTGATGTTTCTATCTCTCTCTCCTTCTCCCTTCCTCTCTAAAATCAATAAAGAAATATGTATTTTTTTAAAAAAAACTGCTTAACTTATTATTGTAAATGCCAAAAATGACAGATATTAAAACTTCTATTTTCCAGAATTGCTTAACATGGTAGTGAAACATCTACTCTAATAAAAGAGTAATATGGAAATTAACCATCACTCTGAGACACCTAAGTCTGCCCACCAGCCCAGCCACGCCCCCAGTCAAGCAGAGTGGCTGTATGCAAATTAACCCAGCCAAGATGGAGGCCAGCAGCCAGGGAGCTGGAGCAAACAAGAGGCTTCCGTTGCAACTGCCTACCTAGGCCAGCTGGGCCTCTGCTCACGGCAACAACGTTTCAATTATAGAAGATAAATAAACCCCAGAAACCTGATTCCAGCCAGCCTTCACTGGGACGTTGGATCAATGGGAGCTGTGGGCAGCCTGAAAATGGCCTTCAGCCCCTCACCCAGACTGGCCACACCCCCATGGGGTGAGGGTTCCTACTGGGAAGCTTGACCAGCCTACAAACAGCCATCAGCCCCTCACCCAGGCTGGCCAAGCACGCCAGCAGGTGGACATCCCCCGAGGGGTCCCAGACTGCGAGAAGGCCCCCCCCAAGTGCACAAATTTTTGGTCACCAGGCCCCAAGTTTAATATAACATGGTGTTAGGGATTAAGAACATAGAACCCTGGAGCCAGATTGTCTAGTTTCAAAACCTGACTCTTCTTAATAATAAAGAAGTTATTTAACCTCTTTGGACTATTGCCTCTCCATCTGCAAAATGAAAAAATACCTCACGGGGTTATCATTAAAATTAAGTAAATTAATATTTATGAAGTGCTTACAACAGTGTCTAGCACATTAATCATTTATTTAAAAATCAAACTATGTTAAATAAGTAAATAAAATATTCATGTTGGGTTAATTGAAAAAAGTAGAATGCAAAACTATGTGTTGCATGAGTTTTCATTTGAAAATAGTTTCTACGCTCACAAATATTTTCTTTCACAGCAAACATGAAAGAAAATATTTGTGATTCTCTATGGTTAAAATAATCCCTTGCTACTCTTGAGAAGCTGTCAATCAATCTGTCTTCACTTCCCAGGTGTTTTGTTTGGGGAATTCTGTTTTAATATATCTTTCCAGTATTTCTAAGGATCTGGAGGGTTCTGGATTGTCAATGTGTCTAGTTACGTATTTTGTTTTATTTATCTCGCTCGCAAGGGCTTTGTCTTCTTAATTATAAAAAATTCACTCGCAGTGTCTTTTACCTTTCTGCCTTCTGAAACTCTAATTAGACAAATGCTAGGCCTATGGATGAAGTTTCTTTAACTTGCCTTTAATTTTCCCTGTATTTTAAAATTCCTCCACACAGGCCCAGGGTGAAGAGAACCAGTATGAGCTGGCAGGAACACTAAAGTTTTACATTTTTGAGGGAACAGCAGAGTCTATGGGATACCATGCAAAATTCGACTAGTCAGTTGTTCGGACCTAACTACTTAGTAAAAGAAATATTAGGTATTTCTTTTGATCTAGAGGTACTGTAAAGAAAAATTACTAAGACAAGTGTGCCATAAACTGAGAACAGTTGAGAAACATTTTTTGGTGTTTTTTTAAAAATATTTTCTTTCATTTCTATCTCAATCGAAATTCCTAATAGTTTTTATCCTTCTATTGAAGTTTTACTTTTCATTATCATGTTTCTCATTTTTAAAAATTCTATTTCACTATTTGAAAAATATCACTGGTGAATTTTTATGTCCCTGTGTTCCTTTAAATCCTTTTAGCTTAATTATGCATGCACACTTCATATTCTGCATTTGAGAAGTGCGCCACCTGCAGGATTTGCATTTAGGTTCTACAATTTATTATGAGTACTGACTTGTTGATAGGCTTTGTTTCCTGAGGCATATGACGAGCTAAACTTCTTTAAAAATATGTGGAATTGCTAGTGATAACGGGATTTAAAGTACATTTATTGTTTTAAATATTTTTATTGATTTCAGAGAGGAAAGAGAGGGAGAAAGAGATAGAAATATTAATGATTAGAGAGAATCATTGACCAGCTGCCTCCTGTACACCCTCTCCTGCGACTCAAGCCTCAACCTAGGCAGGTGCCCTTGACCGGAATCGAACCCAAGACCCTTCGGTCCACAGGCTAATGCTCTATCCACTGAGCCAAACTAGGTAGGACTCAAGTACATTTCTTTAATGAGGATTTGCATTTGCTTATTTGGAGTCTTACCAACCTGGGTTCAATTTAAATTTTATCCTCTAAACTATGAGACTCACACAGGAACTGTGAATTGCACTTAAACTTAGGTGAGGGCCAACTGTGGTTGAGGATTACCAGGAAAGCTTGTCTTTCTCTTTCCCTCCGGAAGCATCTCTGATACAGGCAGGCATTCTGTCCTCTTCCCCCTGCGAGGCAGATTCCTCCCACCCCTTACCCAGGGCCCTGACTTGGGGTCCGTGGTTCTAGGACAGCATCTGAGTCCCACCTCCCATTTTGCCCAGGCTCCAGGTTTTATCCACTGTCCACATGTGGTCCTTCGAGATCAAGCTTTAAGAAACGAGGGATTGGAAAATGTCCTAGAGCAAAACTGGCTTCGGGATAGCTTTTTTTTTTTTTTTTTTTTTTTTTGAAGTAATGTGTTTGCCTTGTTTTGTGCTCTTTGGACTTTCCCCTTGCTTTCCTGCCAAATTATTATGCATTTTAAAATATTTGTTTTAATAAATCTTTCCAGTATTTCTAAGGATCTGGAAGCTTCTGGACTGGCAAGCTCACAAATGTGAACTGTCGCATTTACCTATCACACATGATAGATAATAACATATCATTTCCGCCTGGCCAGCGTGGCTCAGTGGTTGAGCATCAAGCTATGAACCAGGAGATCACGATTCAATTCCTGGTCAGGGCGCATGCGCAGATTGTGGTCTTGATCCCCAGTGCGTGGCTTGCAGGAGGCAGCTAATCAATGATTCTCTCTCATCATTGGTGTTTCTTTCTCTCTCTCTCTCTCCCTCTTCCTTCCTCTCTGAAATCAATCAAAACATTTAAAAATAGTAACATATAATTTCCTACTAAGAGTTCCCACATTCCTGTGTGTTTCGAGAATCAGGGCATAATATACCTGGAAGCAAGGAATAGTTGTGAAAATTAAAGAGCATGTGTTTGAAAGAAATGTGGGCTCCTGGCCCAGCCTGAATGAGTTACTAAGTTGTGAGAGTTTCTTCTTCAGGTATAAAGCGGGGATAAGAATAGAACAGCTCTTCTGAGGAGCAAGTGTAATACCTCCTGTGAAAACCCTTGAGTAACTGAGTGTCTTAAACCCTTTCCAGTATTGTCACCCAGCAATGTGTTGGGCTGCTTTTTTATTTTGGTTCATTTATACATACTCATGGCTTCATTTATTTTTATCTATAGCTAACGATTGTTCGAGTTTTCCAAAGCACCTCCCAAATTTACATGACATCATATTTTTCTGACAGTAAATCAACACTATTGACTGATAACTGATAATGCTGCTTAATGACCTGGGACCCATCATAGTATGTTATGTATCAATCAAGCCTTGCACTGTCATTAGATAGACATGCAAAACGAAGAAGGCTGAACTACCTGCCATAGAGAAGCCATGACCAATAGTGTCTGCAGGTGTCTGAAGAATCAAGAGATATTGGAATCTACAGTGTAAATGACACACTATCGTGCACTTGAAAAATTGTGGCACTATCCACAGAGAAACTCATGAGGGACAATTAGTGCCCGGTATTCATTCTCTTAAGAGACCTATCACATGTTACTCAAGTGGCTTCCCTCTTCCCATGTTTTCAAATATCCCAGGTACCCAGACAGATCACTTTTAAATATGCCACATGTGTCCATACCCCTGCAGTGTTGCTCAACTATTCACTCTTCCCACCCTCCACTTCTGACACCCACCCACAGTCTCTGACTGCAAACTTCTAGTTATCCTTAAAGAAACAATTCATAGTTCACTCTATCTAGGAAACAGATTCCCATGACTTTCCTAAAGGAAGATTTAGTCACTCTATCTCCTTCTTACCCATCACTCTTTTCACATTATAAAACACTAGAGGTCTGGTGCACCAAATTTGTGCACTGAGGGGGGGTTCTTCAGCCTGGCCTGTGCCCTCTCGCAGTCTAGGACCCCTCGGGGGATGTCCATCTGCTGGCTTAGGCCTGCTCCCCGGGAAATCGGGCCTAAGCTGACAGTCAGACATCCCTCTGGCAGCCCAGTAACCCTCGGGGGATGTCCACTTGCCAGCAGGGAGCAGGCCTAAGCTGCAGCCGGACATCCTTAACGCTGCTGAGGAGGCAGGAGAGGCTCCCACCACCACCACAGTACTGGCAGCCGTCAGCCTGGCTTGTGGCTGAGCAGAGCTCCCCCTGTGGGAGCGCACTGACCACCAGGGGGCAGCTCCTGCATTGAGCATCTCCCCCCTGGTGGTCAGTGTGTGTCATAGTGACCAATCATTCCCAGTTGATCTGTTGTTAGGGTCAATTTGCATATTACCCTTTTATTTTATAGGATGGTTTAAAGTATACATACATGTAAGTGGGCCAATGACATGGAAAATAATCTAAATCTCATACATTGGTGCATGCCCACACTCCTACCCAAGAACATGTCAGTCACGTCATAGATACTGAGTGAATGTCAATGAATGGAGAGGCGAAAGATCCTTTACCCTTAAGGGAAGACCATCTCAAACCGATGAAACTCATGTTTGATAAGGAAGATGAGCCTGAGCCCTGTGTGTCTGTCCTTTCACCCATCCCAAATCCCATGATATGATAAGAAAAGTGGGAGAAAAAGAGAAAGCTCATAAGAAAAACAAGACTTAGAGCAGTGGACCAGACATTTTGATGATTCTCTAAGCAACAGAAAAGCAGATAGAATCAGAGTTATGAAAAAAGTGAAACCAGATTAAACAAGTCTACACTATATGACTGTTGAAGAGAAGGCTTGTGGAATGAAAAATCCAAAGACTTTTAAGTGTATAGTTTACAGGAAAACATGAGCAAAGGGTGGCTTGTTAGAGTCCCTGAGGTTGTTGGGCCCTCCTCCACTGTCTTACATCTTCACCTGACTAAGTCAGTGGGGCTCCCCAGTATTTGTACCACTAAAAACCAATTTGTGTGGGCACTGAGCCAAAAAGGCACCAAGACCTAGTAGATGGGCTCTCCCTGGGTGGAGATACTAATACCCAAATCAAATTCTACCTGGCAATCACAACCAACACAGCAACATGAGCCTTCTCCCACAGTCACAGAAACCAGAATACAGCCAAGGAAACACAGTACCAGCAAAAAACAGAAAGAAAAAAAAAAAACTAGAAAAAGAGAAACAGACAAAATCAGGATCCACACACAATTTGAATAAAACCAACATACAATTTTAAAAAATAAGTACATCCATATTTAATAGAACAGAGATGAAGACTTTAAATTATATTAATGTCCTTAGAGTTCTTTTAGAAAATAGGAAATCTTGTACACCTATGGATGCGGACAGTGGGGCGGGAGACAGAGGGTGGGGTGGGAAATGGGAGGAGGGGAGCTATGGGGGGAAAAAAGAGGAACAACTGTAATAATCTGAACAATAAAGATAAATTTAAATTTAAAAAAAAAAGAAAATAGGAAATCTTTAAAAATAAACAACTAGATCTTGGGGCAAAAAAAAATATAGTCTTCCAAGTAAAGATCACATGAAGATCACATCCTAATTGACATAGCTAAATAACTTTGTAAGCTGGAAAAATCAAACTATAAATTTCTCCTAGAAAACAAAATAAGAAAAAATCAAGAGATGTGGAAAAGAGCTCTGGAAAGAGAAATAAATGAAAAAATAAAAAATAACTGAAGAAATTTACTTGTATTTAAATAAACACATTGTTTTTCAGATTGAAAAGATTTGCCTTGTGGAAAAAAGAATGAGTTTTAAAAGGTCCACAACTTAAAACATCCTGGTAAAATGTCAGAACATTACATATAAAGGAAACGCCTTAAAAATTCCAAAGAGGAAAATATTAAATTACTCACAAAGATATGGGGATTCAATTTATACATAATTCTCAACAGCAACACTCAGGTATAGAAGAAAATGCTTCAATGTTCTTTCTTATTTGGTACTGAGGTGCAATACCCTGTCAAACCTGCATTAAAATATGTAGGACAAAATAAAGATTTGGGGTTCTGTAAAATATTGGAAATGTTGCCACCCACAAATACTTCTGAAAAAATATATAATAGGATAATCCAATAAAAAATAATAAAACCAAGGAACAAAAGATACAAAAAAATGGTTAAAGAAATCACTAAAAGTTAAGCTTAAATAATCTGTGACACATGATGTTTTAAAAATATATAAAAGAACCATCTGGAACTAAAATCCCAGATGTTCTCAACAGTTGTGTCTGCCAGTGAGAGTAGTGGGAAGTGTAAAAACACCAAAAATTTTATTCTTATGTAAGAGGAGATCTAAATACTATATAGCTGTTGACAGAATTGTTAAAAGTTTTAAAAGTGTATGTGTAATGACTAGAACAGGAATAGGTTTATGAATTCTGAATTGCTAGGAAGAAAATGTAAATTAACAAAAGTATTTGTAAAATCAATTCAGTAAAGGGCAAGACAGAAAGAAACAATGAAACAATAAAATTAAAGTATATCAGAAATCACCAAGAAGAGGACATAACATTCGGAAATATTTATGCACCCAACATAGGAGCAACTAAATACATATGTCAAGCAAATATTAACAGAAATACAGAGAGAAATTGGCAGTGTAATAATAGGAGATTTTAACTACTCAAATACATCAATGAAAAAGATCATACAGATAGAAAATCAAAAGGGAAACAGCCTTAAATTATATGTTACATCAAATAGAATTAATAGATGTATACAAAATATTTCATCCAAAAACTGCAGAAAACTTTTTTTTTCAAATTTATATGCACTATTCTCCAGGATAAATCATACGTTAGTCCACAAACAACACTCAATAAATTCAGGAAGATTAAAATGATATTAACTGTCTCTTCTTACCACACTATATGCTACTTATTACAAGAAGAAAACTAGAAAAAAAACACAGTTGCATGAAAATTAAACATGCTACTAAATAACCAATAAGTGAAAGAACAATTAAAGAGAAAATTTAAAAATATATTTTTAAAAAAATAAAAATGGAAGCACAAGTCTCCAAAATCAATGAGATGCAACAAAAGTAGCTTTAAAAGAAAAGTTCTTGGCAATATATTCAAGCATGCCTCACAGAAGAACAATAAAAATTCCAAATGCTCTGATTTTAAAGAAACTAGAAATAGAAGAACAAACAAAAGTCAAAGTTAGTAGAGGAAGGAAATAATAAATATCAGAGCAGAAATAAACAAAATAGAGACAAAATATTAAAGTCACTACAATTAAGAACTAGTTGTTTGAAAAGATAAATGAAATTTATCTAATCTCAAGAAAAAAAATTAATAGTGACCAAATAAATTACAAAAAATAGTAAGAACAATTATATGTCAACAAATTGGAAAACCTAGAGTCTATGCAATACTATAGGCCATAGGAATAATTCTGAGAAGTATTTCCAACATATAATCAGGCTAAAGTTTCATATTGAATATTATGCACAGATATACATAGAAAACACTTCCAGATTTTTAAGAAAAATTAAAGCCTATCAAATCACAAATTATGTCAAAAATATTTAACAGGATTTCCAGTGGCCAGCAAATATATAAAAATGTATACAGCCTTAACCAGAATCAATAAAATGCTACTGTTAATAATAAGTATAGCCCTAACCAGTTTGGCTCAGTGGATAGAGCATTGGCCTGCAGACTGAAGGGTCCCAGGTTCGATTGCGGTCAAGGGCATGTACCTTGGTTGCGGGCATATCCCCGATAGGGGGTGTGCAGGAGGCAGCTGATGGATGTTTCTCTCTCGTCGATGTTTCTAACTCTCTATCCCTCTCCCTTCCTCTCTGTAAAAAAATCAATAAAATATTTAAAAAATAATAATAAGTATACTGAACATCTGTTCAGTGCTTGCTACTAGCCAGCCACTCTTTAAGGGTCTGGCTCGCACTAATTATCTAAGCCTTACGTCTGACTTTGGTGGGTATTTTTCCCACGTGAAGAAAGCAAAGGATAGCACGGGGAGCCCAAAGAGCTGGCTCACAGCGCACAGTTGCGGGGTGGTTTGCATTTGAACCAAGTCAGTCTAACGGTCAAAACCAGTTTACTATTCTGCCATGCTGCTTTTTATTATTTTTCTTACGTTGGTATAATCCCATTTAAGAGATTAATATTCTGTGTTAGGAGGTGGAAAAACATTTATTCTCAAACACTCTTGGTGGAGGTATAAATCGATAGTCTTTTTGAAGGGCAGTATGGCAAACTCTTTCAAAGCATTTTAACACACATTGTTTGACCCAAGAACTCCCCTCCCAGGAATCTACCCTTAAGGAACAGCTAGCACATGAGAACATGTTTGAGAAGGAATTTTAAGGCAGCATAATTTGTAAGAGTACATATATGTCAGTAAGTATGCTGCAGGTAAAACAATTTGGGGGCTAGGCACAACAAAATGACACTCAGCCTTTAATAAAAGTAAAGTGGTTTTATACAAACTTATAGGAAATGATTGCAAAACTTATGGCATACTGTTTCCTGAAAAGAAGCAAACTGCAGAAACTGCAGAAACAGATCTATGTTTATGTTTATGTTTATGTTTATGTTTATGTTTTTTAAAGAATGAAGATTCTGATGTGTGAATGTACTTTCTTAGAAAAAGGACTAAAAAGATACACACCATGCTGTTTTCACTAGTGCCAATGGTTTCTGCCGGAGACAGGAACAGATGTGAGTTGGGTTGGAAGGCAGAGAGAGGAAGAAGATAAACTTCATTATATTTAATATCAATAGCTGTTCCTTGAGTCTTTCACAATGACAAAATGCTCATGGAATGAAAACAATAATAAAAAAAGAAAAGTAAATAATGAAAGTGACAACATTGAAACTGAATCTGCAGAAAACACAGACAATAAGATATCATTGCCATGGTTGCATGCACCACCCCAATCCAGGGTCATGGCAGGCAGAGCCAGCATCTGGAATATACAGATGATCCGTCATTGTAGAGGTCCAGGGTCAACTTCTTTTTTAAGAGCCCAAATTAATCTTTTATACAAACTTTACATTCACCACCCTGGCCGGCATGGGTCAGTGGTCAGAGCATCATCTAAAGCAACAGAAGGTTGTGGGTTCAATTCCCCGTCAAGGGCACATACCTGGGTTGCAAGTTCGATCCCCAGTCCCAGTCAGGGTGCATTGGGATGCAACCAATAGATGTGTCGATCTTTCTCCTTCCTCCTCCTCCTCCCTCCACTACCCTCCACTCTCTTTAAAAAAAAAATCAATGGAAAAATCATCCTCACGCCTCTGGTGAAGATTATTTTTAAAACACACACACACACACACACTTTATATCCTCCTATTTAAGGAAAGAGTTGTGTTCTATGCTGGGTGTGGTGTTCAGGGGAGGAGGGATGGCTGTTGTTTGCTTGTGTATCTGTTTTTTATCATGACAAATCATTTTGGTTACATCTCTTGGCAATTCAGATTGGGATTTTCAGATTCCCTCTCATTTCATCAACATAAAGCTGCCTCCTTAACACCAGACTGATCCTGGATTAATTCCCCAGACAGATTCGGACAGGGCAGCTGTGGCAGGGACAACGGTGGGCTCCTATGCTCCTTTCCTCGTTAAAATATGCACAGCATCGCTCCTTCCAGTCCATCAGACTCGCAGCATTGCATCCTGGGTGAAGATAATTGGTCTCCCTGTCCATTAGTAACCAGGCCAC
>PVJC01007997.1:0-44246 GCA_004026665.1 Murina feae | reverse complement strand
CAGACCCCCGGCAGGTAGACACACACAGGAGGACTGCTCCGAGCCTCAGATGCGGCTGGGGGCAGGTCCCCAGTGATACACACACACACACACACACACACAAAAGGCGCCTGGCAGACTGGGGCCATCATAGGACATCCACTGAGGGGTCCCAGACTGTGAGAGAGCACATGCCGGGCTGAGGGACTCCCTCCACCCCGAGTGCACAAATTTTTGTGCACCGGGCCCCTAGTATCATTATAATCTTAAGTATCTTATAGTGTTCAGGTTTTTCCAATTGTTTTAGACTAACAGTGGACCTTGGTATATACTAGTAGTTAAGGTAAATTTGTTCAGGTCTTGGTTGAAATGAAGTAACATCCCATTTGGTTGATTTGTTTTCTCAGAATCAAAGATTCTTTTGTGACATCTTTCTTCTTGCAAATTTGTATTGAAGGGGCCAAGTTATTTGTCCTGTAAAATTTCCCATAGTGCCAGTTAACATGAGCCTGCATTTTGTGTAAATAAACAATTAGATGGAAAAAGGTGAATTTAACTTGAATTTAAATTAATTTATTAATGCCTGAAAAATGTGATTATTGAATTGTATCATTTTTTTTCTTTATTCATTAGCTGGAATATTTCTTAAACGATCACCGCTTCTCCATTACTTAGTTAGTCAGTGCTACAAAGCATAGATAACTAAATCAAGACAAATGTTTGATCATTCCACATTTTTTAAATAATGGGGAGTACTCAGAATATTTCAAATGTGATAATTTCTTTAATATTATTATGAGCTCATAAGTTTAAATATATTTGATATACTTCAATCCATTATAATTCTTTATGCTCTAATTTTCCAATCTTTGGCCAGGGGAGCCTCTTCAAGTTGGTTCTTGAATACTTTCAAAATGACCCTAGTAATTTTGTTATCTGCCCTACTTTCTGGCACCACAGATGTCCCATCATGTGCATTTCCTTCAGACTTGGAATCAACCACTTTCCAGGAAGCTCTGTTCCTTTTAGTGGGATGTTATTCCGAAACCACTGTGGGTTTCTGGGCTGATGGGCCATCATGGTTTTAATAGGTTTTAGTGGTTTGGATAGAAACACTGATGTATAGGTAGATGATATAATCTACACATAATAGTTGATTTTGATTTCTCCTTTAAAATATTTGTTCCCCCTTTAAAAATTTCATGTCAGTGTATTGAAATGGATCCTAATAATAAGATGATAAATAGCAGTGATAATATTGTTACTTGATTCTTATTTCTAACTAGAGGCCTGGTGCATTAATTCATGCATAGGTGGGGTCCCTCTGCCTGGCTGGTGAATCAAGGCCTATCAGGGGGCTGGCCAGCCAGGGAGAGGTTGGCTGACCAGTGGGGAGGGGTCATGGGAGGGTGGCTGTTGGAGCACACTGACCACCAGGGGGCAGCTCCTGTGTTAAACATCTGCCTCCTGGTGGTGAGTACACATCATAGTGACTGGTTGATAGGTTGTTCCGGTCATTCTGGTTGTTTGGTTGTAACAGTTCCTTAGGCTTTTATATATATAGACTAGTGGCCTGATGAATAAAATTTGTGCAAGAATGGGCCTTCACAGCCATGGGAGGCTGCCTTGATCCCCACCTTGATCCTGCAGCTGCAGCTCCATCTTAGTCTGGAAGGACATCCTATCTAATTAGCATATCACTTTTATATTATTACTAGGGGCTTGGTGCACAAAAATTTGTGCACGGGGGGGGGGGCCTACCTCAGCCCGGCCTGTGCCCCCTCGGAGTCTGGGACCCCTCTGGGGATGTCCACCTGCTGGTGTGCCTTGCCAGCCTGGGTGAGGGGTCAATGTCTGTTTGCAGGCTGGCTAACCTCCCCAGTGGGGACCTCACCCCAGGGGGTGTGGCAAGCCAGGGTGAGGGGTTGAGGGCAGTTTTCAGCCTGGCCACAGCTCCCACTGACCCTCTAGGCCATCTGCTGGAAAGTGATTGGGTGGCCGTGGCACATGCAGGGAGGTTTCAGGCCTCCTTGCCTGTGCCCCTAGCCACCCGATGGCCTCCCAGGGCCAGCCGGCTAGTCCCTCCCCTGGAGGATTCTGCCTGGGAGGCGATGGGGTGGTGGTGGCCACCCGATGGCCTCCCAAGAGGGAGCCTCCGGAGCCTGGTCGGCTGGTTCCGCCCCCAGAGGGGGAAGGCATCCGCAGGCTCAGGGCATGGGATGCCTTCCCAGGATGGAGGCTCCCAAGATGGCAGAGGCCGCAGCCCCAGAGAAGCTGCACACCCGGGCTGCGGCCTCCGCCATCTTGGCTAGGCTAATTTGCATACAGCCACTCTGATTGGCTGGTGGGCGTGGCTTAGGCATCCCGAAGAAATGGTTAATTTTAATATTACACTTTTATTAGTTAAGATAGGTATTAGTGGAAATTTGACTATACTTTCCCATTAAGAGTATTTTTATTATTTTGAAATAAATATATTTTTATATTTAGTTTACCAAAACTTGTTGTTCTTCTTTGTTGTTAAACAGTGAGAGCAAAATAATTTACTGTAATATAGAGAAAGGAGCTGAATGAACTTCCACTAATGGAGAAAGGGGGTATTGTCACAGCATCAGTATTTTTCCCATCTCATCTGTATTTGATATCCATCAAAACATACCATTGGCCTCCCTGGCCAGCTGGTTCATTGGTTAAAGCATTCTTCTGACATGCCAAGATTGTGGGCTTGATCTGTAGTCAGGGAACATACAAGAAGAAACCAGTGGATGCTGGTGGAATAACAAGTTTATCTCTTTCCTCTGTCTACCTAAACTGTCATTAAATAAATAAATTAATTAACAAAAACCACCTTGGCCATTCAGTTTAAAAAATGCAAATGCATGTGTACATACATCAGTTCCTTGGTATACATTGAAGGAATGGGGAAGGGGAAATGAGAGAACAGAGAAAACTATGCCATGGTAGTGAGGTTGCAGTCTTCTAATAGAGAATGTCTTCTTGATGGAAAGACATCAAGGAAAGTAGTAGGAGCCTCCCCTCTGCTGGAACACACAAATTGTGTCTTCATGGTCCTGTCCAAGTGTGCATGTGTGTCTGTAAAATCAGAATCTGATCTGCCTCATTGACAAACCCTGTCCTTTCATTTGTTTACTAAGTGGTGCATGCCTCTTCATCTTAAATTGCATCCCAGAACCATCCTGCCTCACCTTCAAATTAGTATGATGGTTGATCTCAGTCTTGAATCCTTCCTTGAGCTTTTCGTTGGCTAAGGCAAGTGCTGGTCTTCTCAGCTCCAGCTTCACAGATGTACCAGGTTCACACCAAAGGAGCACACAAGCAGCACCAGCAGTGGCAGGCAAGAGGAGGAGGTGGTGGAGGAGCCTGCTGCTCCTGAGCCCCTTCCTGACCATGTGTGCCAGAATGAACCTCCCGGGCTTCCCATTGGCTGCCACCTCAGGAAGCAACACTTACATAACCACACCCAGTGCTAAGCCCCATCCCTTGCTGCCAGGACTCAGGCCTCAGGGTCAGCCCTGACAGGTCCTGGGGAAGAGACTGCAACACTCACATCTGGCTTGCTGCCACCAAGACATCTATCTATCTATCTATCTATCTATCTATCTATCTATCTATCTATCTATCTATCTATATATGCCTAAGTGACTGTTATGACCAAATGACTGGTCAACCAGTCACTATGCCATGCACTGACAACCAGGGGGCAGACGCTCAATGCAGAAGTTTCCCCCTGGTGGACAGTGCACTCCCACAGGGGGAGCACTACTCAGTCAGAAGTCAGGCTCACGGTGGGCTAGTGCGGTAGTGCTGCTGAGTGGCAGCAGCAAGCACAATGGGCCAGAATGAGTGCAAGCATAGTGGCCCTGGCTCGGGTTCCTCCCTGATGGCCTCCCAGATGGCCTCCCTGGCCATCTGCAGGGATCAGGCCTAGGCCAGCAGTCGGACATTCTCTGAGGGGTCCCAGATTGGGAGAGGTGCAGGCCAGGCTGAAGGACCCCCTGCACTCATGCACGAATGAATCTGTGCACTGGGCCTCTAGTAAAAATATAATAAAGTTTGGGTATAACAAATCCATTTTCAACACTTCACAAGATTTTGAGTGTCTCCCTTTTGACCTAATGATATAATGTAAAATATTTTGTAAAATATTTTTTAAATTTATCTTTATTGTTGAAAGTTTTACAGATGCCCTTCCCCCCCCCCCCCCATTGACCCTCTTCCTCCCCACTCTCATCCCCTCCCCAGGCCTTTACCCCACTATTGTCCATGGGTTTTTTTGGTTGATCTCTTCCCTCACCCCAATTCCCTCTGAGATTCCACAGTCTGTTGCATTATTCCATGTCTCTGGATCTAGTTTGTTTGTCAGTTTATTTTGTTCATTAGATTCCATATATAAATGAGATCATGTGATAGTTGTCTTTCTCTGACTGGCTTATTTCATTTAGCATAATATTCTTCAGGTCCCTCATGCTATCTCAAAGGGTAAAAGATCCTTCTTTTTTTACAGCTGCATAATATTCTATGGTGTAAATGTACCACATTTGAATTTTATCCATTCATTCCTGATAGGCACTTGGGCCATTTCCAGACCTTAGCTCTTGTAAATAACACTGCTATGAACACAAGGTTGCATATATCCTTACTGATGGGTGATTCATGTTTCTTAGGATATATTCCTAGAAGTGGGATCACTGGGTCAAACGGCTGTTCCACTTTTTATTTTTGTGAGGAAATGTCACACTATTTTCCATAGTGCTTGTACCAGTCTGCATACCCACCAGCAGTGACCAGGGCTCCCTTTTCTGCACATCCTTGGCAGCACTTGTTGTTTGTTGATTTTTTTATTGTAGCCATTCTGGCAGGTGTTAAGGTGATATTTCATTGTCAGTTCAATTTGCATCTCTCTGATTATTAGTGACATTGAGCATTTTTTCATATATATGTCTCTTGGCCATGTGTATGTCCATTTTGAAGTGTCTATTTAAATCTTCTGCCCATTTGTAATTGGATTGTCTTCCTTTTGTTCAGTTGTATGAGTACTTTGTATATTTTGGATATTAACCCTTTATAAGATGTATCATTGGCAAATATGATCCCCCATACAGTGAGTTCCCTTTTCATTTTGATGCTGGTTTCTTTTACTATGCAGAAGTTTTTCATTTTGATGTGTCCCATTTATTTATGTTTTCCTTTTTTTTTTTTTTTGCTTTAGTCATTGCATCAGTGATAATTTTACTACATGAGATGTCCGATATTTTGCTGCCTATGTTTTCGTCAAGGATTTTTATGGTGTCATGACTTACATTATATTGAGGTATCTCACTCATGTGGTAATTTTACTTGGTATGATGCATTATATTTGTAATAGAGTACTTATATTTTTTTAGGATTTTGTAATGATATGAGTATTTATAAAGGCTCTATTCTTTTTCATATTCTCTGTCAGGCTATACACTGAGATGAAGCTATCTTTATAAACTGAATTGGCAAGCTTTCTTTCTTTTCCTATGAGTTAAAATTGTTCAAATGGTATGGAAATTCTCTTTTTTTACAGCTTAAAAACTCACCCTAAACCATCTCGGCCCAACACAGTTTTCAACATTTTTAAAAATGTATTTCTGTAATTCATGTATTTCAGATTAATTCCTTCTACTGCTTGACATTATGCTCATAGATCTTTGTCTATAATTTCTATATTTTAAATTTTTAAGGTTTTCTTTGTTGCTTAGTATACTAATTATTTGTATAAACATTTAATAGATTTTATGAAATAATTATATCTTCTTGGGTGAAAATTTTGATATATAAACATGTTGAGCAAAATAGCCTTATTAATTATACTACTCAAATAATCTGTCAGTATGTATCTTTAGTCTAATGGTCTAATCTAGTGATTTAGTTTAATGATCATAACTTTTGCTAATGTATCTTTGTATATGTAATAATTTGTATTTATATATTTCAATTCTAGGCCATGTGGACTATATAGGCTCATAACTATAACAATTTTATTATGAATTATTTTTTGCTTCCCTATTTTAAAATTTAATTTTGTCATAAATTCTCTTATTCCTGACATTAGATTTTTCAACTTAGTTTTTTCTTTTTATTTCCTTCTTTCTTCCATCTTTCCTTATTCCTTTCTTTCCTTATTTCCCCCTCTCTTAAAATTTATAATATAAAGTTTATATTTATACTAATAAAAGGGTAATATGCTAATTAGACTGGGAGACCTTCCGAACATCCTTCCAGACAAAGCCATGGTGGCAAGGCCAAGGCAGAGGCAGTTAGAGGCGATCAGGCCAGGAGGGGAAGGCAGTTGGTGGTGATCAGGCCGGTGCGGGGGGCAGTTTGGGGCAAGCAGACCAGTGGAGGGGGCAGTTGGGGGTGAGCAGGCCAGCAGGGGGGCAGTTGGGGGCAATCAGGCTAGTAGGTGGGGCAGTTGGGAGTAAGCAGGATGGCAGGCAGAGTGGTTAGGGGTGATAAGGCAGGCAGGCAGGCAGGTGAGCAGTTAGGAGCCAGTGATCCCGAATTTTGAGAGAGATGCGCCTCAGGGATTGGGCCTAAACTGGCAGTCAGACATCCCCTGAGGGGTCCCAGATTGGAGAGGGTGCAGGCCAGGTTGAGGGACACCCCCCATGCACTAATTTCATGCACCAGGCCACTAGTATAAATATAAAATTTATACTTTATAATTTTAGCTTCTTTTAACTTTCTATTTTCCCCTTGTTCCTTTTGAAATTAAAATTTGTTTGATTTTTTTCCAACTAATATGAGAATATTTGATTTTAATATGGATTTTAATATAAATACATTTATATTTAGTGTTATAAATACCATAATTTTCTTCTTTTATTTTATTTTATGCTTTCAATTTTTTTGTTTCCTTTTGCTGTATAGCTCATGTTATTTCTTAACGAGGCAAATTAATAGTTTGAGGAGATGCTAATAGATACTCTGGAAAAATCCATAACACATTCATGATTAAACAAGATAGAAATATTTGGGGCCCTTTTTTGGGTGGGGGGAGGGCTACAATCTAATATAATCTAATATAATAAAAGAGAAACATGCAAATTTGACCATTACCACCAGCCAATCAGAGCGGCTGTATGCAAATTAACCCAGCCAAGATGGAGGCCAACAGCCATGGAACTAGAGCAAACCAGAGGTTCTGTTGCAACTGCCTGCCTAGGTGGCTGAGCCTCTGCTCACAGCCACGCCCACCAGCCAAGATGGAGGCTGGCAGGGCGGCTCTGCACTGAGAGCCTCCACGGCCTGCTGGCATAGCTGTGCCAGGTGTGTCAGCTCAGTAGGAGGGGGGGTCTGGCCTGGGGCCTCCTCAGGGCATCCAGGAGCAGCTGTCCTGGGTCTGCTGCCTGGCTCCACCCCCTGGGGGCCTCCACCAGGCGTGTGGGAGAGTGGGTCCTCCACGGGGCATCCAGGAGCAGCTGTCCTGGGTCCGCTGCCTGGCTCCGCCCCCTGGGAGCCTCCCCGGGGCATGCGGGAGCGCAGGGGTGGGGTGGGGGGGGCCTCTGCAGGGTGTGTAGGAGCAGTTGTTCCGGGTCCACAGCCTGGCTCTGCCCTGGGGGCCTCCTCGGGGGCGTGCAGGAGCACCCGTCCAGGGTCTGCTATCTTCATCCACGCCCCCAGGGGCCTCCACAGGGCGTGTGGGAGCGTCTGCTGCACAGTGCGGAGAATCCAAAGCCAGTTCGCAGCCCGGCTCCCCCCCAGGTGTGTTTGCTCAGCAGCAGGGCCCCACCGAGGGATCCTGCACCAGCATCTACCCCTGGCTCGCCACCCAGCTCTGTGCCAGGTGTGTCCCCTCAGCGGTGGGGGCCCACCAGGTGTGTGCGATTGTGGGCCCTCTGGTGGGAAACGTCCAGGCCTGCACTCACCAGCCCTCCCACCCCCCAGTGCACGAACCCTGAAGGGGTTGTGGACAGCCTGAAAATGGCCCTCAGCCTCTCACCCAGGCTGGCCAGGCATGCCAAGCAGGTGGACATCCCCCCCTAGGTGTCCCAGACTGCAAGAGGGCACAGGCCAGGCTGAGAGACCCCCACCCTCTGAGTGCACAAATTTTTGTGCACCGGGCCCCTAGTCTAATATAATAAAAGTAGAATTCCTAAGAGTCTCCACAATTAAGCAACCTGTTTAACTATGTTTAATCAAAGATCACAATCTTATTTGTACTCAGAACATGTTTTTCATAATGCATTGAGTGACATCTTATGGGATTGCAATCTGTAGGGTATCCTGTTGGGAAATGCACCCCTAGTGATCTGGCTCATACATCCTACTTTGTTACATCATTTTTCACCTTTGAATGTTCTAACTGTACATATTGAAACCCATTTTCCAACCCTACTTTTGAGCTGATCTACTATGTTGTGTGTCTCTTCAACTAATTCCTTGGATTTACTGCTGCTTATAACCTGGTATCATGGTGTAATTCTGTCACCATCAGAGTCTGCCATCTGAGACATTTTATTGGTAAATGATTACATTGAACTATTAGAAGAGAAATTTATAGTGACAACTATAGTTTGGCCCCAGGTAGATGTTCAAATTACTATTGGTAAGAAAGGAATGTCTAATGGATGGTAAGAGAGAAAGAGAAGATCTGAAGTCTAAATAGAGAGGGACAGGAGATTACCACCTAAAGCATGGAGATTGGTTGTAAAAGTAGCAACACCATCATGATGAGCTGGCACTTTCATGCCAAGGAGTTCAAAGAACTTCAAAGGCTCCATGACAGAAGTGTTTTATTAAAGCCAAAAAATAACATGTGTGGCTTTGAAACAACCATCAATGGTATGATGGTTTACTAGTTTTCAAGGAAAGAGAATAGTCGTCTTTGAGAAAAAAATAGTTGAGAAGTAAGAGCAGAGCTGTAATGAGTACACAGCACCCATTCAATGTGTCCCTGAGTAAGTCATTTATTTTCTTTCATCTGCAGTTACAGTAGCTGAAAAAGAAAACAGAAAAATACATGATTTTTACATCATTGCATTATGCTCCCAGAGCATCTGCAAATCCATGACTGAGTTTGGGTTTATTGCTATAACAAACCATGATGTAGTGAACACCCTCTTATATATCTCCACGTGTGTTTTTGAGTATTTCTCATGGACAGTATTGGTTGCAACCCATTAGAGGATTAAGAACTAACTTTAGTAAGTCACTATCAAAACATTTTAAGGAAGATGATAGAATAATATAAAATATATGAGAATGGATCACATAGTTAAGGGGAGTTAATTTTTATGAAATTACATTTTAGTTTACTTATACATGTTTATGTATTATATACTGAATTGCTCTATAAAATATAATTTTTATTGTAGGTTGCTTAAAAACAGTTTTAAATATACTTCACCAACAGTGATAATCTAGAGATGGATTTGATGAGTCATATGCTCTGTTCCAACTTAACTTTATTAAGTATGACAAGATTTTCTCTTTGACAGTTGTACTATCAGATTACACTTACATCAGCTACATTTGAAAGTCTGAGTATTTACTAACACGTTTTTTTCATATATGCTAATTATTTCAAGCTAAAAGTTGCAAAACTATGCTATTTCCAATTTCCAGTTTAATTTTCCTGATTGTTGGTAAGGTTGAACAACTTTTCATAGAACAATTATTGGTCATTTAGGTTTCCTATTCACTGATTTATTTGTTCTTTCATTTTGTTTATTTTTGCATTTTTTGTTCTTTTATTATTGATATATATGAATGTTTTATGAGTTATACCCATTGCTGATATTTTTTTCATTAAGAAATGCAAACTTTATGGTGTCTCACATTTCAAATATCTTAAAATTTAACATGGTCAAATTCATCATTTTTTCTTTGTGATCTATGCTTTTTGTATCTTGTTTAAGATATGCTTTCTTATTCCAAGTTTATAAAAACACTAGGGGCCCGGTGCACAAAAATTTGTACACTCGGGGTGGAGGGAGTCCCTCAGCCCGGCCTGTGCCCTCTCACAGTCTGGGACCCCTCAGTGGATATCCTATGATGGCCCCAGTCTGCCAGGCGCCTTTTGTGTGTGTGTGTGTGTGTGTATGTATGTGTGTGTGTGTCACCACTGGGGACCTGCCCCCAGCCGCATCTGAGGCTCGGAGCAGTCCTCCTGTGTGTGTCTACCTGCTGGGGGCCTGCCCCCAGGCACACCGTCAAGGCTTGGAGCAGGCACCCCCTCTATGTTGATCTCTCAAACTCTTGCCCTCCCCAGCATGTTGTTCTCTTTTTTGAGCTGTGGCCAGGGCTGGGTGCTGCCTGCCTCCCAAGCTTGCCTACTGCCCATCTTCCTCCAGCCACCAGAAAGCAGGGAAAACCCCGCCTTGTGGTCAGGCCAGCCTTTTCCTGCTCCCTGATCCTCAGAAGGGACCTGGGAAGCCGCCAAGCAGGCTGCCAATTCTTTCCCACTCACCCGTCCCCTGCTGCCTTCCTTTCCCACTTCCCGGTGCCGCCAAGGGGTCTGGGGAGCTGCCAAGCAGGACCCTGGCCCCTGCAGCTTGCTTTCCCGCTCCCTGATGCCCCGCAAAAGGCCTGGGAAGCCCACCAAGCAGGCCGCCGACCCCCTGCCGCCTCTTACCTGCTCCCCGGTGCCCCGCAAAGGGCCTGGGAAGCCAACCAAGCAAGCCGCCGACCCCCTGCCGCCTCTTACCTGCTCCCCGGTGCCCTGCAAAGGGCCTGGGAAGCCCACCAAGCAAGCCACCGACCCCCTGCCGCCTCTTACCCGCTCCCCGATGCCCGGCAAAGGGCCCGGGAAGCCCACCAAGCAGGCCGCCAACCCTACCACTTCTTACCTGCTTCCTGAGGATCAGGGAGCAGGAAAAGTATGGAGAGCCAGTGGGCTCAACACCATATATTTAGTAATGCATTCTTTACTCAACTGTGAAGTGACCTTTCTCACACACCACACTCTCAGATACAGGTAGCTCCAATTTTGTTATAAATATGACTGATGCCTTTCAAAGCTAATATTGTTTGCTGTTAGACACTCCCTGATAACCTAAAAATAGTCTAGTAGAAATGGTTTTATGGAGGATTGTAGCCTTGCATGTGTATCTGAAGGGTTTCAATGAGCAAGAAACAGGAAATTTTAAAGTTAAAATATACCGTGTCTTCTATGCAGGAGTCATTTAATATGAAGTGGTAATGAAGATATAAATATCATTATCCTGGAGAATAAGAAAGATCTTTAAGGAACTTACGGTCTGATACAGTAGTTCTCAACCATATCAGACCAAGCACTGCCTTTTTAATAACATTTTGTTATATTACTATTCTGGTTCTTATTTTATTTATGCAGATAATATAACCCATTTGTTAATATATCAAAAAATTAATAAAACACCTTTCTGTATTATAAATAAAAAATGAAAGTGCTGTATAAGAAAAAATAGCTATTTCAACATGCAAATGCTCAGGCAAAATTCACTATCGTAAAGTCATCAAATTCCTACCCTATATGTACACTCACCTTGCACGTGATACAGCAGTTATAAGCTCATATTATTTAGTTACTTTTTGTTGGCTCAACTACCACAAGAAGAATTGCTACTGAAAGACTGAACAATTAACTAGGTTTTAAGAAAAAACAAAAGGCAGTCTTCCCTTGATTAACATAGTAGCTGCACTCCTAGACAATTCAGGGTATTGAAAGTGTGGGAAGTTACTTTGAATGTGATGTATCATTAGATTCTAGGTTCAGAGGAGTATAAACTGGATTTTCAACTACATGAATAACTATTCAGTCCAGATGAGCTGTCTAAAATCAAGAGAGATAAGGGACAATTTTTTTGTGGGCCTGTCTCTTTAATTGCAGAAATGTCCAACCTCTTCAGTTAAATGCCAACAGTACTTTCTAATAAAACCAAAAAATTCCTCCCCCTCCTCCCACAATTACATTCCCAAAATGTTCCCCTAAAGATAGTACCACCCCTATTGAACAACACTGGTCTGTAAGCAAGAGCAAGAAATAGCAAAAATGCCACAATACATATATACTAGGGTACATGGGAATACAGTTGTCCCTTGGTGTCCATGGGAAATTGGTTCCAGAAACCTTGGCAGAACCCAAGATGTGTGGATGTTCAAGTCATGTAAAACTAGAGGCCTGGCGCACGCAATTCTGTGCTGGGGGTGAGTGGAGGTGGTTCCTCAGCCTGGCCTATGCCCTCTTTCAGTCCTGGACTCCTTGGGGGATGTCTGACTGCTGGCTTAGGGAGTGAGGCTAAGACTGCAGTCAGACATCTCCTTTGTAGTCCAGGAACCCTCAATCCTTACTGCCCACCTGCTCGCTGCTCCTTAACACTGCTGTGGAGGCAGGAAAGGCTCCCGCCACCACTGCTGAAACTGACAGCTGTGAGCCTAGCTTCTGGCTGAGCATCACTCCCCCTGTAGGAGCGCACTGACCACCAAGAGCAGTCCCTATGTTGAGTGTCTGCCCCTTGGTGGTCATTAGGCATCATAGTGATTGGTGATTCTGATTGGTGATTCTGCCATTCAGTTGATTTGCATATTAGCCCTTTATTATATAGGATGGTCTAGAGCAATGGATAAAGTCAGCCCTCCGCCTGCAAACAGGATTTTGAATCCATGGATGCAAAACTTGGGATGCAGAAGGCTGACTATACTTATTGAAAGAAATAAGTGGAGTTCCACAGTTCTCTATTAGTGGAGTTCCACAGTTCAAACTGTGCTGTTCAAAGGTCAGTGGCACAGCAGAGGAGTGGCTGGTGCCACCAGGGCAGAGTTAGTGTGGTCACAATGGGGGTGCAGACAGGCCTCAGGACCTGAGAGAGACAGGAGTGGTAAAATAAATGCTGCTCAGCTGGTGATCTGCAGAGTGGAGGTAAAAACATTTCTCATTTCTCTATAAAGAACCCTCCCCCCCCAAAAAAAAAAAAGAACGCTCCCCTTTCCACTGTTAGAAGGAAATTGAAACAGAAGTCACAAATAATGAAAAAAATTATAAATACAAAAATTAACCAAAATCAGACCCGATACCCCCAATCACCCAGGATTATTAAGAACATCCATTGTCTTAACTAGGTTACAGATCCTGAGAATAAAGATACATTTTTTTTTTTAATTTGAGGAAACACATCTATTTCCCCTAAATTTCTTTCATCTGGAATACTTGTCCAGTTCCATTGCCTGAAGAACTGGCAGCTTCCCCTCACCTGTACCTCTTATGGGTCTGTTTTGTTACTCTATCTCTCCCTTGACCTGATACTTGCAAAAGGAAAGAGAAAAGGGAGAGACCTTTACACTTTAAAGGACTCTTTGAAGACCTTTCTCCCCTGATACATTCATTTTAGCACCCATAGGCAGGTGATAGAGAAGAAAGAGAAGACTGGCTGAATTCCCATGCAGCCTGTTCTGTGTAAATTCGTTAGTGCGGCCAGGAAATTCATAGCTGGGAGGGGCTCTATCAAATAATGAATGCCGCTTCCTCCAGAGAGGTGACAGCTAACCCAAAACCTAACCAAAGCAATCCCAGGACACACGTCCCACAAGGAGACTGTATCACTGGGCAATTCTTGCTGTACCTAATAGTGCAAACATAATGACTCTGAGTATAACTCTGTATACATTTGCCAACTTTTTTTTTGGATATGAATTTTGGATTCCAATTCAACCTGGGGCCATGATTAAGGACAGCATGTCCTTGACACTGGCCCTGTGCCTACTACAGTGAATGTTCACTGAATTAAAGCAAGAATAAATGAATGAGTAGTGGACTCCAAGAAATTAATCACATGAGCAAGTACTCTGTTCATTTATTCTGCGGCTGTTATTTCAGCACATCGTGTTATCCATCCTCCTGAGCGATACCATCTAAATCTATAAGGAGAACCCAGTGAGCCTTTACAGCCAAAAGCCCTCAAGCTAAGAGGAATTTGGAAGTGAGCCTAAACCAGGTGGCATCTGGTTTTCCTTTTTCAACTGATAGCAATGCTCAGCATTCAATAGTTCTGTTAGTGTTTCTCCAGCACCCACCCCCATCCCCGGCTACAAGGCAACCTTAAAGAGAGAGAGAAAGTGCTGAGGCAAGTAAATACTATTTAACAATCTTAACCTACTGGGAGGACTTCTGTAATTATAACACAAACCAATGTGGCTCAAAGTATTTATTAAACTGCCTACTGAGTGTCTGGTATATCAGTCACAAACTTGCACATTTAGAATATGAATATGAATAGGACTTTGCTTTGTCCTAAATGCGCTGATAATCCAATAAAAATAGTGACATCATGACAGAACTAAGTCTTAGAAGGGACTTCAGCCTATTCAGTTTCAATATCTATACATATAATACATGGAAGATGCAGCATCTTAGGACCTTATGAGACAATCAAAAGATCTGATAATAATGACCCATGGGATTAAATAGTGGGAAGAATTATACAGAGTTTTAATACACACACATACATGTATTCCAAGGGATATACCATGGGTTTAGAAATTAAGTTCTGTCCTCATAAGAGTCGGTGGTAATCCATTACCAGGTGGGGCTTGTGCACTTCTAGCCTGTCCTTTCTCCTTTCCTTGTCTGGATTGTGCTGAACACTTTCTTTTTTTTTGCTAAAGGGTTCTATGAAAAGCTTAATCTTTCCTTATAAGCTTACAAAAAATACAGAATCTTTATTTATCAATGTCTTTCTGATTCTTTATTTCTCTTCAATACATTCAGCAAATGTCAAGTAAGGCTTTCAATTTAGTTGAATGTTGCCTGTTTGTTTGTATCTGTGACTTTCTTGGGGTAACTGCGACAAATAGACTTTCAATTATTTCTATGCCAATGTGAGGGATGTTTAATTGGTTTAAAATAGAGAAAGTGCTAGCTCAGAGGCTTTGGTTTCCATTTCAAGAGAAGGAAAATGCCACGTAGATGCTGAGAACTTCCTCTGCAAATTGTCTCTTTCTTAACCTCAACACCTGGGAATAATTGTTTCCCTAATCCATAATCTGGAGTTATTCCAGCCAAAACTGAATGGACCAATCAAACGTCCTCCCTGGTAGGGACAGGCACTGTGGTCAGCTCTGGAGCTGGGAGGTTTTGTAGATGTGGGTCTAGGCTGCTGTGATAGGTGGCCATCAGCAGAGCAAGCAGTGGGTCCCGTCTGTAGAAGGAGAAGAATAGCAGAAGAGATATCAGTGATGGAAGTAGCTGCTCTGAGGGTGTGAGGAAAGTCACTGTGCCCTCATAGCACTTGGAGGCAGAGGATGTTGGTTTTGGTGGTTAGGAGATCGATTTCATATCCACTTTCTCAGTTGGGTTCTTACTGGCCCATGTGGCCACTGCAGCAACTCGGTCCTTGTATGTCTGTGGCTTTAATGTCTGTAGCTGATGAGATTATAATCTCTTCTCTCCCTGCTTGATCCAGCCCACCTCCCATCCCAGGTGGTTTGCCCTACAGCCCCCTAACAACAATCCTACCTCTGCTTCAAGTGCATCTTGTGTTACTCATCACTGATTCGGGGGGTAGTTGAACTCCTGGGTGTAGATGAGGACTCTGCAGGAAGTCTGTAGTCCAGATGGAGACAAAGACTATAACCTTTGACTGCACTAACATTGTCAGGTAGGAGAGTCTGCTAACCTTTCTTTTTTTAAAATATATTTTATTGATTTTTTTTTTTTTACAGAGAGGAAGGGAGAGGGATAGAGAGCTAGAAACATTGATGAGAGAGAAACATCGATCAGCTGCTTCCTGCACACCTCCTACTAGGGATGTGCCCACAGCCAAGGTACATGCCCTTGACCAGAATCAAACCTGGAACCTTTCAGTCCACAGGCTGATGCTCTCTCCACTGAGCCAAACCGGTTAGGGCAGTCTGCTAACCTTTCAACCTCTGGCTCACAGACAAGGACTGCAGCACATTTCCTTTAGGTGATATACTACCTAACATTTAAGAGAGGTCTCATGTACTTAGAGGTGTCGAGATATTTAGTTCATATAAGCTGAGTACATTTTGTTGCATGTGTTTCACTGGAAGCAATTTCTAACATAAAAATAATAAAAAGTTTTCCAAAATCATTATTATCCTTTTGACTTATATTGTTTCTGAAAGCATAGACATGAATGTATGAACATTCATGCTGGCATGAGAACTTGAATGAAGAGCAAACACTTACCTTGAGTTATCACCCAGGAATTGTCTCTCCACTTCCAAACTGCCCCCTCTGTCGTATTGTCAGGCAGCACCAAGCAGAGCAGAGGCATTCTGTGAGCTACCTTCTTGCAGACACTGTGGGATGTGGACAAGAGCAATGCATAATTATGAGCCTGGAATTTGCACCTAACTTAAATTAGCATCAAGGTAACAACAAGCACTATTTTTCCTTTAGAAAGAATGCATAAAACCAGGTTGGGGAAATGTGAGAAAATAATTCTGCCTCCTACTCTGGACCACAATGCCAAACTGATCCAGAAATGCACAGAAAACACCATCAAAACGGTGCCATACTGCCTTAAAATTAAAATGAGAGCACAACCTGACATCTTTTCAGACTTTGCAAAGGACTACATTTTTTTGTTGTCTTTTGTTGATATTGGTTCCTCCAATATCAACAAAATATTTTTTAAATGATTTAGTCTTTTGGATTCAAAACACGGTGAAACACCAATGAAATGGATTCCATCTAATTGTTATCTGACATTTATTTGAATTTTTACCTGACATTCCACAATACAGGCTTTTTAGGGTCTTGTCTGCATTTCAGTTTTTCAATAGGTCAGTCTTCTGCTTTCTCCTTCTCTCCTAAATAGTCACTTCTTATCTCAGGTAATCCTTTCCAGAAGATAAATCCATTTTGGGGGACTTTGTTTTCAAGCAATTCTATCTAATAAAGAGTGAATTGCTAATTGACCCTCACACCATCACAAAGATGGAGGCACCCATAGCCAATAAGGAGAGAATATGATAATTGATTGCCCCACCCTCAAAGATGGTGGTGCCAAGAGCCACAAGGTGGCAGCACCCAGTCCCCTCAGCCCCACTGGGGCAGCAGGCACGTGGCAAGTCCAAGCCTGCCTGCCTCCGGAGTCCCCTAGTCCCCTAGTCCCCTCAGCCCCCCAGCTACCCAGGGCCAGCCCAAGGCACAGGAAAGCCTTGGATGGCAGCCTCCCATCCGCCCAGGGCTGGCCCAAGGCACAGGCAAGGCTCAGATGGTGGTTACCTAGCCACCCAGGGCTGCTTGAGGCTCAAGTAATCAGGGCCGGCTGAGGCTTGTGCTGCCAGCAATGACAGCAGCAGAGGTGTGATGGGGCCATTGCCTTCCCCTGATCCCCAGATTGCCTCTTGCCCCTGAGGGCTCCTGGACTATGAGAGGGGTTAGGAGAAGCTGAGGGACCCCCCTTCCAGTGCATGAGTTTTCATGCACCGGGCCTCTAGTAGAAATATATTTCATCTTTTAATAAAGGGATCTGTTATAAGGAACTGGGGATTTTAGCCCTCCCAAATGTGGAAAATGCTGGCCCAAGCTCACTGCCTAGAAAAAGGACCTGAGATCAAACTAGAATGATGCCCAACCCAACCTGCCTCTGGCCCCCACCACAAAGCCCGGACTCTATGTCACTACAGTCTCCTTAAGACCTCAAAAGTAGTTACTGAAAAGTGGTCAAAAAGCATGATTTAATTGAATTTCATGACTGTGAAAATAACAACTACCTCAACTAGATTGCCACAGGGGCCAGAGGAGCTGAGTTGCTATCTGGCCCAACTCAAAATAAACACATATTTGAGGAAAGACCAAATTAAAAAAAAATGACAAGAGGACATGAGGTCAAGATCTTCTGAAACAATAGAAAACTGTTCCTAGAAGCTTTTCCAATTATGCACAGCAACATTATAATTTCATCACTACATGTATTCTGGGGCCACCTGGCAGGTTGCCTGAAAATAGGCAAGGGCAGGTGGGAAAAAGGCAAAATATAAAGTAAGGGTAACCAACAAGCTTACGAAACTGTGTTCCATCTAAGCAGTAATTAATAACTGCACATTTCAATGGCAAATTTCTGGATGGGTAGTTTTGCAATAAACAACAAACACTTTAAAGGGCAGACTATTCGACAGAATTTCAGATTTGGAAATTGATTCTAAAGAAGCAAATAGATAAGTAAGTACACATTTAGCTGAAAGAATTTACACCACAGCATTCTTTATAAGAGTAAAAAATTGAAATCTAAATGAACTTCAACAGAGAGTATTCAATATATCCATTTAGCGAAACTCCATACAACCATTAAAAATTATGTTGGAGAAATTTTTCCTTCACTTTAACAGATACTTGTAATGTGTTTTAAGTAAAAAATAGATTACAAAATAATATATTTAATGTGATTCCATTCTTGTCCGAAGTATATGTGTAATTATATATGCAGAGAAAAACTACTTTTGAGAGGAGGTATTGTTTACAGGACTTATCTCTGAGTGATAGATTACAGAGAATTGTTTCTAACTTAAAATTGTTTTCTACTTTTCCCATAATGAACAGGTTTAATAAAAAGAAATTTACTGAACCTTCTGATAAGTGGAAGACTCCTTTTCTAATGCAAATCATCGTATCTTCTATTTCTTAATATGGGGCACATTTGGTTCCTATGGTATGCCCTTCCCTTTCAGATGAAGAATTAGTGTTTCTACCCTTTTCCATCCACGTTTTCACCATAGTCTGTCACTTAAGGAAAGTTAAATTTTGTCAAAGTGGATTTTGTATTTCTGAAGTGGAAAATCTCCCCCAAATCACACATACAGCCTCCATCCACTGATTCAGTTATCCAGGACATGGTTTGGGGTTTTCTACTTTGAGCAGGAGTTTGAGGGCCTCTGTTGGAGGGCGCCCAGGGGGCAGCTTTCTGGGTTCTGTGCTGAAGGGTGCAACCCCCTGGGAGTGGAAACCCCAGTGAGCTCCAAAGAGAATGAGCATTTGATTTGACAGCACTCCACTCCCCAGCCATCAGTGTCTGCCCCTGCCCGCATGTATTTCTCCTGAATTCTCCCATCCCCTGGAAAGATTACACTGAGACATTCTTTATAGGTCAGTACTTCCATTTTTGACAGGTGAACTCCCATTGACCTGCATCGAATGCTGCCTGTATAAGCCGGGCTAACGCAGCATTCTGCAAAAAACAACTGAAATGAATGATTCCATTAACTGCACTGGAAGAGGCATCACCCTAAGTCTTGACATGCTAATGATTGCTGGCTCTCCGAGTTGTTCGTTTTCAAACTGCAGCGTGGAAAATGCGTTCATTCCCCCCAGAGACTCAGCATTAGCCTTGTGTTTCTTTTTTCTTTACCTAATCTGAATATTAGTTCACATTTGGATTTTGGCCTAAATAAATAAATTAGAAAGAGATACATTTAAAAATAAATACCCTCTCCCTCCAAAATACTTTATTACTAAGCACATTTGCCACAAATAGAATGTTTGATCTTAAAAACAGCGCCCCTCTTTCATCTGAGGATGGCAATGGGATGGCAGCTCTTATCACACATGTGAAGGCCTTTTTTCCTTTAGGGAGAACTGGGCTTTTATTTACAGTGGGGACTGGTCTTCATTGCTAATGCGTCCCCATTAAATTTATTTTTCATTCTTCATTTGTTTTAAGGCAGAAGAGAAAAATAAAGAAGATATGTAAATAGGGACTTTTGTTCTTTAATCCCTGGGCTCCCTGGGGGTGCTCTGAGCTGCACTCTCTCAGGGGAATTGCTCATGATGTCACACCTCCATTTGCTAAGCATCTACTTTTCCAAAAGCAGTGGAGTTCTTTTTATAATGCTACTTCTAAAATAAGGGGAGGGTGTGTGCTAACAGCTGGGTGAGAAGAGGCTAGTGGGACTGGCGTTTCAGAGATTTCCCCTCGGAATGCAGGAGGAAGAACTGTGACAAGTAAAGAATAATAAAGCTAGAAGGAATGCTGGTGGTCACGCATAAGGACCTCATTTTAGCATTTTGACAACTAAGGAGCAAAGCTGGCCACTTACTGTTTGTCTTCAGCGACAGATGATAGTCCAGTCTGGGGTGTTCCCCAATTTCAAACCTGCCTCCCCGCCTCCACACCTCCCAGTTTAGCTAGAATGTACACGGGTCCCAGGAGCTGCCAGGTATTGCTGCTGCTCATAACCCAGCCTAGTTCAATTCCATTCAACAATCACAAATGACGTCTTACCGGTACAGACATTCTTGCTGGCGCTAGGTTGTGGGTGGAGGTCAGGGCTGGGGGTGGGGGCACAGTCTAGCGGAAAAAACCCAGGCTTCAGACCAACCAGATTTGAACATTTACACCCCAGGCCTACAGCTAAGCATTGGATCCTGGCCATGTTATATGGCCTCAGCTCCTCATCTGGACTATGGAGATGATGTCATCATAGTGTCCAGAAGGGTTGGAGTGAGAATTAGAATGAACATAAGCAAAATACGTAGCTCTCTGTAGTGGCTTAGCAAGCAGCTGCTGTTACTACTCTTGTGTCCACCTCTGCAATAAATAGAACCTAGACTCTGTCCTTAAGGAGCGGAGAGTCTAGTGAGGAATACCTTGGGCAATGTGGCCTGGAATGTCTGCAGCTGGGTGAGCCACAGCAGCCTTCTCAACCTAAGCAATGCTGTGCTGAGGAAGTCAGCTAAATTTCCTACCAGACCCGTGGAGTGAGGAGGAGAAGAAAGAAGAACCTTGGAATGGGGTAAATTAGACATGATGTGTCTCAAGTTTATCTCATTAGCCAAATCTGGTTGCTGAAAAAACTAACCTATAAACATGAAATATTTGTCCACCTAATTGTGAACAAACTTCAAAGTGGAACAGATTGAAATTGGAGCTTAGCGAGAATGTAATTCCTTCCTCACATCTTTTGTGCTTGTGTGTACAGAAGTATGTCCTCCTGCCGTTCAAATAGCCCATGGAAATAGGTAAATATTGCCAATAGTTTTCTCTTACAAAACATGCTTGATTTCTTTCTTTATTGCCTTGCTCACGTATTGGATAGAAATGACTGGTAATGAATTCACAGTGGTTGAACACAAATTCCTGGCTATAGCATAAAGCAAAGCAAAACATTTTTATATGTTTCAATATTTTGTCTTACCTACCATTTTTCACTTCTCTGAGTCTATATTAAAGACATATTTATAGGTGCACCAGCCTGCGCATGGATCAGAAAGACCTCCAGCCAATCTTCATTCTACCTCATTTAATCAGAACACAATTCTTACTGAGTCACTCACATCTTCAAATTAGCAGTAGGAGCAACCTGATGAGCTCCTTCTGTCAGGAGATTCCTGAACATTAGAAGCACTGAGCCTGCTGAGCATTGTTTTGTTCTTTCTGACCAACTCTGTCCAAATCTGCCCTCCTGTCATGTGGAAATACATGAATATCCCATTTTACTCAAATGGGTTGAGTTAAACTATTGACTGTTCTATAAACTTAGTGGATTCAAAAAAAATTGTTTCTAGAAATGAAGGTATTTAAAATCTAGCGGGAAAGACAAGAGTAACAAAAGTAGTTGAGTATAGTCATTAAGAACCTGACTCTGGGCAAAAATGTTAGCTTTGTTTTCCATTAACTTGGGACAATTACCTAAAACTGTCCACTTTATTTATTTATTTATTTTCGTTACTCAAATGGGACTAAACATATTTATCTTTTAGGGTGATAAGATAAATAAGATCATGTGCTTAAAGCATTTAAAAGTGCCTGAAATCACTAATTTAACCATCATTTTGAGCTGTTCATATTATTGTAAAAAATCGGTAAGGAGACGGGAGTAGGTGTGGAATAGATAAGCAGTGACGGCAGCACTGTGATTGCAGAAGCATGTGGTTTGTGGGTGGAGGCAGCAGCAATGGGCCCAGTGTCAGGGAAGATGGGCATTGAAGGGAACTCCCAGGTGGCTTGAGAGATTGATACCAGTTACACAGCACAAGTAGGTTATTGGGTGAGCCAAGTCCCCCGTGTGTGGGATTAAAATCAGAAGTATCAGTATGAACTTGTGATTCTTCTTAAATATCATGGTCTTAAAAGTGTTCGTACAGTTTTATGCTTTAAAAAGTTAGAATGCAAATGTTGCCTACTTTCAAAACTTCATTTGAAAGTTTACATGTTGTATGTTTTTTAAATTTTGAAAGTTTAATTTTAATTTTTTGTTGTCAATTAGTGTTCGCCATGTTAAAATTAATGTGAACCCTAGCCAATTTGGCTCAGTGGATAGAGCATTGACCTGCAGACTGAAGGGTCCTGGGCTCAATTCTGGTCAAGAGCATATGCCAGGGTTGCAGGCTTGATCCCCAGTGTGGGGCGTGCAGGAGACAGCCAATCAATGATTCTCTCTCATCATTGATTTTTCTATCTTTCTCTCCCTCTCCCTTTCTCTCTGAAATCAATAAAAATATATTTTAAAAAAGAAAGATGTTATGTAGTACATGAAAACCTTAACAAATTTAATGTGAAAAATACGTTACTAAAATTCACAAAACTAAATAAGTGTGAAAGAAATGTAAATAACAAAACTCAAGTTTTATTTTTATAAGTTTGTAATATTTGCACACTTCAAGTTATTAAAGCCTAGTAATGTACAAAGATGTTTGGGGCATAACTCATTACAAAATATTATAGATTATATGTAGATGAGTGTACAAATATGTATGTATACACATATATTCCCTACTGCTGACCACTGTGAGGGCTTCAAAACAACCACCACCTCTTCCCAAAGCAACAAACCATCTAGTGTCTAGACTGGTTCTAAATACTTCACTAAAACGGACCTCGGCACCTCAAAGGAATGACCTCCTCTAGGGACAGGACCATACATTGCAAGATGACCCTGGAACATTGTGCCAGAAAGTTAGGAAGAGTGTGAGTAATGAGGGGCATATGTCTAAGGGCATAGAAATCTGTAGGATACAACAGGGACAATTTGGGCATTGTGGGAACTAAACAATATTAATACTTTTCCTTCAAATTTCTGTGTTCTCTGGCTGGGCTAATCATTAAATTAACATAAAGATTAACAGAAGAAAAATCAAAATTTTAATATAAGCATATGGGAATTCATATAGACATGGTAATTCCAAAGATAGTGAGGCAACATTGGGTATATGAGAGATTTTTGGACAAAGGAGGAAGGGTTGTTAGGTTTCAGAAATGAGGAGGGTGATATAGAGGTGGTTGAGGAAGAGCAGAACGCATATGGCAAGAAATCCTTCCGAGGTGACTCAGAAACAGTGGGACACAGGGGTATCTACCTAAGGGGCTCCTGCCTAAAGGCCTCTATTTAGCACACTTAATTTAGACTAAGGTGACATACTAATATTTGCTCTCTGAAGCAGGTTTCTCTGTCTGAACCTCTTGGGCAAGAAAGGGGAGAGGGTCAAAGGTTCTTTCTGAGTCTTTTTGTTTCTTAAATAACAGTTTAGAATCAATATTCCAAAAAAAACAGTTTAGGATGGTCAAACTTCGGTTCCCTTCAGCATAAAAATATTGGATTGCTGCCACTTATCCAATAAGGGGTTAACATCCAAAATATATAAGGAACTCATGCAACTCGATAACAAAAACAAACAAACAAAACAAATAACCCAGCATGTGAGGTAATCATGTGAGGTTATAGATGTGTTAATTAATCTGATGGGGAATAATTCTTTCATAATGTACATATATGTATATCAAATCATCACATTGTATACTTTAAGTATATTTTAATTTTTAATATTTTAAAAAGTAGGGAGAGGAGCTGACAGATGTTTTTCCAAAGAAGACATAAACATGGCCAAATAGATGCAGGAAAAAATGCTTAATATCACAAACATCAGGGAAAACAAAATCTCAATGAGATATCACCTTACATTTGTCTGAATGGCCATTATACAAGTGACAAGGAACAATAAGTGTTGGTGCAGACATGGACACTATAGTTGAGAACACTGTATTGCATTGTAGAAATTGGCTAAAAGAGTAGAAAAATGTTCTCACCAAAACCAAAATAAAACAAAAACAATGCTCCCAAATTAAAACCTGGGTAAGCATGTGAGGTTATAGATGTATTAACTAACTTGATGAGAGAGAATCCTTTCATAATGTGTATATATATATATATATATATATATATATATATATATATATGTATATCAAATCATCATGTTGTACACTTTAAATATATTTTTAATCAATTGAACCTCAATAAAACTGGGAAAAAATTGGATTGCCAACCACATACTGATATAAATAAATAAATGAATGAATGAAGAATGAAATACTCTTTTTTTTTTTTTTTTTTTACAGTAGAATGTCAGCTAATACATGTAATAGCAATAATGGGTATAAAAAAGTCACCTGGCAACCATCATACTGTTAAGTGATTCAAAGGCTCTGCTAGAAATTTTACAGCTGTCCCAACCACGTTTCTTTACACTTTCTGATCCTATTTAGAAACACACATTACATTTATTTGTTGCGTCTTATTATCTCTTTCAATCTGGAATAGTGTCTTGATCTTTCCCTGTCAATCACGACTTGGAGTTTAAAAGTGCAAGCCTTCATTCTCTTAGAGCACCCTCGCCTGAGTCCATTTAGTATTTCGCTTTATCATACTCTGGTCATGCCTTCTCAGCATAAATAACAAAGGAAAGATACTGGGTGTTCTCTGCACTTTGCATCAGCAGGAATATATGTCTGTTCATGCTCTGTTGTGGACTCAATGTTTGTGTTCCCCTAAAATTCATGTGTTGAGATTCTAAACCCCAGTGTCACAGTTTCACGAGGTTACGTTTAGATGAGGTGGGTTCTTATGAGGAGATTATTGTCCTTATAAAAGGAGACCAGAAAGCGTTCTCTCCTCCAGGTGAGGACACAGCAGCAAGGTGGCCATCTACCAATCAGGAAACCTGCTCTTACCAGACAGACACCAGAGTTGCTGGGACCTTGACCTTCCCATTCCAACCTCAATCCTTGTTTAAAAAAAATATATATTTTATTGATTTTTTTACAGAGAGGAAGGGAGAGGGATAGAGAGTGACAAACATCCATGAGAGAGACCCAACAATAAGCTGCCTCCTGTACCCCCCCCCCCACCCCGGGTATGTGCCCGCAACTAAGGTACATGCCCTTGACCGAAATCAAACCTGGGACCCTTCAGTCTGCAGGCCGATGCTCTATCCACTGAGCCAAACCGGTCAGGGCAAGCCTCAATCCTTTTGAACTTGAATATGGCTGTGAGCCACTTTTTCACTATGTCCCGGGGAAGAAAATTACCTAATACTGAATTCAGTGGACTCGTGCCCATGAATTACTTTGAAGTCATCTGTTGACCTTTAGGAGGAAGACGTGATGAAATGGAGCCTGGCTTCGAGGAGGCCTTGTCTCCCTTCTCCTGGAACTTCCTGTTTTCCACGCTGGTTAGAGAGCCTCAGGCTACTGTCACTCAGGCCTTCCCAGGGACTACTCTTGTCCTGGGATTGTTTTGCTACCCTAATTCTTGACCTTGTATTGCATTGAAGTTGTTTTCTTTCTCAACCTTGCAACAACCCTCAGCTGTTTGAGGAGAGTTCACCAGGAAATGTTTGTTTTTCATTAACTCGTCTCTCTCTATTAGAGCCAACAGAAAAACAGAAGGGCAAGGAAGAAAGGGGTCCTGTTCAATTAGCCTAATTAAACTTCCCGCTTCAGGACTCTGTCCAGCTCTGGGAAATTCGCCACAGCTGACCCAGGAAAAGCCACGTGATTTTGTCAAAGCCTCATTGGTTCATCTACTCGGGGCTCCTTAAGTTCTCAGGATGTGCTAACTGCTCTTATTGATATGTTTAAAATTTTTATAGCAACACTGAAAGATTTGGGTTATTAAGCTCATTTAAAGAGTAGGAATTTGAAGTCTAAAGAAGCTAAGGAATTTGTCCAAGATTTCTCAAGTGGGAATTGGTAGGACCAGTTTTGAATCTTTCCTACCCAGTTGTTTTCTATTCTCAGTGTCCAGTTTGAGGAGATGAAGGGATCTTTGAGTGGTGGCCGCTTTGACCTGCATACCCCAGGCATGAAGGACAGTCCACGGACCCCAGCCCAGGCCCTGAGCTGCTATATGGGGGCTAAAATGTGAACTAAACTTCTAACCAATCTGAGGATTTGGACAGAATGAGAAAAGATCATCATGTCCTAATGGACTGGGAGGAAAAATAAAGATCATTTTGCTCATTCTCTTTTCAGCAGATGAGGAATAATCTGAGGCCAGGGAGGGAAAGACACCTCAGTTTCCTAGCTAATTAATGCCAGAACCAGGATGTGACCTCTGAACACAGAAGATTAAACTGAATGGCCATAAACTGGGGCAACAGTATGAGGAACAAAACTGAGGAGCACAAAGAATATTCTACAACATTGTATTCAAATTCTCAGTCCTTTTGCTCTCAAAGTGAATATAGTTATTCAAGAGGCTCAGAACTCTCAGGGAGAAAAAAAATCTAAAAATATATAAAATTAACACATAAAATCAACCTATTGGCAGTGCTGGCATTTAATAAGGAATGTTTACTTACCTCAAAAACAATTATATTGACCTGTATAATACATATTATCAAATTCACGTATTTCAAATGTACAATTCAATGATTAATCATGCAGCTATATTCATAATCTAATTCTAGAATATTTTTATCAGCCCAGTAAGAGATTCTATTATTGGTACCCTCTCCCTTCCATTTTGCCAATGAGAACACTATGTCATGGGGAGGGGAGGAAACTTCCCAGGTCACTCAGTACCTGGATGGTGATTTTGGACAAGTTATCTATCTTGGGATTGAACTCAGAGCCTTTGACTTCAAAGCCTGTGCCCTCTACACTATGCTATTCTGCTTCCACATCGAGAAAGAAACCCACCAGAGATTTTCCTACCATATATGCTTCCTTTCTGAGGTAGCACAACATCACTTCTCCTTCTTATTCTGTTTTCTCATTCATAAAGGCATGGCAATTTCATTTAAATAATCTATTGGTATAGGTTGCTGGTTGATGACGTCAAATTGCACCTTCAAAGGTATAATCCTTTTAAGTAAGGGATGGCTGTCTGCATAGGAGAAAGAAGAGCCCTGACTGTTTGGCTTAGTGGATAGAGCATTGGCCTGCATACTGAAAGGTCCCAGGTTCAATTCCAGTCAAGGTCATGCAACTTGGTTGCGGGCACATCCCAGTGGGAGGTGTGCAAGAGGCAGCTGATTGATGTTTCTCTCTCATCAATGTTTCTAACTCTTTATCCCTCTCCCTTCCTCTCTGTAAAAAATCAATAAAATATATTTTAAAAAAAGAAAGAAAGGAGAGCAATGCAATGTTCTTGTTAATAATGGATGCTAGAAACTACAATTTTCATGTACTCTATGGGTTCAGTGTATCATACAATGCATCATGCACTGAGGTGGACAGATCTCCTTAATAATGAGAATTCACATTATGAAAAAAGGGTATGAGATCTGTCCATCTCAGTGCATAGAGCTGGCCCCATATGGACATCTTCTAGGGGTGAGCATTGGGCTGGAAGATGCTTATTAAGATTTTCTGGGACCTACATGAAACCCCAGCCAATCCCCTTGCCTAGATACATCTCACCTTCTTTGTCTCAGAGGAGCAGACCTCTGAAGGCAATCTTTACCAGCATCCAGAAACAAAGTTTCTGGTAACTACTTGGTATCCTTAACAGAATACAAGATTGTATAGACTCAAACAGAAATGAGAAATCTTAAGGAGACAATTGTCTATGATGAAAAGCCAAGATGAAATTTAAAGGTATATGACTAAACTAAGGAAAAATGGCAAGGAAATCAAAAGTTCAATTGCTGAACTAAAATCAACATGAGATGACATAGAGCTTAAGTGACATTAAGGCAGAGCAAATCATGATGCACTAAACATGCTGAAAACAATGGAAAATATTCATTGAAGGTAGACGGCAGAGGTGAGAACTTAAGAATCAAATGTTTCTAAAGAATTGAACCAATACAATTCTAATATATAAAAACCCAGGGTCTGTAATGACCAAAGGCTTGACCGACCAGAAGTCAGTCCTGCAGTCAGTGCTGGGTTGTATGGTGACCCAGCACAGACTGCCACTGCTGTGGGCATGGCAACCCAGTACTGACTGCCACTGCTGTGGGCATGGCAACCCAGCACTGACTGCCAGGGGGGCTGCAGACCAGGCCCAGAAAGAGGCCCAAAGAGAGAGGCAGGGTCTGATGCCTAGCCTCTATGGCAGCTGTTGATCATCCATTGCCTCTCTCTTTCTCCTCACACTTTGTCAGCAACTGAGTCTGTTTCTCTCCAAGCCTCTGAGGAGGATGCTGATCAGCCCTGCCTTCCTGATCAGGCCTGGAGATGGGTCCACAGACACTGATTGGCATAGAAACTGACCAATCAGAACCAATCTGGGTGAAGTGTGAGGAGCCAATGGCTGCCTAGGAGGTGAAGCTTTTGACACTGGCTGGCATAGAAACTGACCAATCAGAACCTAATCTGGGTGAACTGCAAAAGCAGAACCTAAGGTGGGGGCTGAGGAGGGGTTTTAAGGGCAAATAGCTGTTTGGTGTAAGGTGTGAGAAAGCAGTTCACTTTTTTAACGACCAGTTTGGCAGTATAGTGCATATGGCTGGCTCTCAGTCCAGATATAGGGATTATGTATTATTGTCTGCCAAGAGCATCTCCTCCTGCTGAAAAGCCTCCACCCACACACATTTAAGCAATCCTATCCTATATAATCTATCTACACTAATAAAAGAGTAATATGCTAATTAGACCAGTTCTATCCACCATCTTCTGGACATCCAACTTCCTTCTGGACAAAGCCATCATAGTGGGGGTCAAGTCAGAGAGGGCAGTTGGGGGCGAGATCAGTCTGGCAGGGGAGGGCCATTGGGGGCAAGATCAGGTCAGCAGGGGAGGGCAGTTGGGGGCAAGATCAGGCCAGCAAGGGAGGGCAGTTAGAGGGGATCGGGCAGGCAGGCAGAGGCAGTTAAGGGTGATCAGGAAGGCAGGCAGGTGAGCGGTTAGGAGCCAGTGGTCTCAGATTGCGAGAGGGATGTCTGACTGCCAGTTTAGTCATATATCCCCCAAGGGGTCCCCAATTAGAAAGGGTACAGGCTGGGCTGAGGGACCCACTCCCCAGTGCACAAATTTCATGCACCGGGCCAATAGTAGAATATAAATATATGCACAAGCATAATATGTTCTATTTTATGTTTCTACAACAGCTGTGCAGATTGAAAGATGTTACCACATCATACTGGAGAAAAATGTGAAAGGAAATCCAATACCTATAAACCCTGGAGCAAGATTTTTTCTTATGAGACAAAAAAAATCCTATGAATATCCTATGAATAATTACTGGGCAAATCAAACACAACAATACAAGTCTAGTGGGTTTTAGATTTCTTCTGTGACATGCCAAACAGAAAAAAAACATAATAAAGGAATCAAAGTCAAACAAACAAACAAACCAGTTTGAGGCAAAAGTAATTTTTTGCAATAGTAATTTCTGCCATTTTTATTTTGTATATGAGTGCAATAGAAACATTGGCAAAGGGTTAAAAAATATACTTCCACCATATATTTTCTAAAAAATATTTCTTGAAAATTTGTTCCATGTGAAAAATGGAGCAAAATTAAAGACTCAAGACCAAAAAGTTCTGGCCTTAAAAGAACTGGTGGTAGCCCTAGCTGGTTTGGTTCAGTGGATAGAGCGTCGGCCTGCAGACTGAAAAGTCCCAGTTCGATTCAGTCAAGGGCATGTACCTTGGTTGCGGGCACATTAGGGGGTGTGCAGGAGGCAGCTGATTGATGTTTCTCTCTCATTGATGTTTCTAACTCTCCATCTCTCTCCCTTCCTCTCTGTAAAAAATCAATAAAATACATTTAAAAAAAAGAACTGGTGGTAAACGTTAAAGTAGCTAAACATGGAATTAATTCTAAGTATTTGTTGAAGCCAAAATTTATTTAGTGCTTCCTATGTGCCATACATTTTGCTAAGTTTTTTTTATCTCAATGTTTATTCGTACAACTAAATGTAGATGTGAAAATATTACTCATTAATAAAAGATGTTTAGAATAAAAATAATAATGCAATAATGACAACCTTGACCTAAATCCTCATATTATATTACTCAAATCAATCAACGAGTGAAGAGAGTAATACAAGTGCTCAGTTCCTCATCTTATATGCAAAAAAGAGGAATATGATAATTCTAGGAATATTAGACTACAAACAAAGTAAAAAGGAAATTAAAAGTTACAAAAAAAAATGACAAACTGGATTTTTTTTCTGACAAAAATGTCAGAAATAAAGAAATTATTGATAGGTTAAATTTTTTTATAAATCAATAAAAGCATTTAAAAAACAGATGGAAATAAAGTAGAGCAAGGATCTGAACAAGCAACTGACAGTTATCATTTTTAAAATGTTAACTTCATGAGTGAGAAAAAGTGCAAAGTAAAACAGCAATGACATACTGTGTTCAAGCCATAAAACTGGCAAATACTAACACAATGCTGATCCCTACATTAGTCAAGACTGAGAGCAGGCCTTTCATATGTGCCCATAGAAGCATAAACTGATGAACTGGTAAACCCCTGCTCCTCTGGAGGGGAATTTGGCAGCGGCATCAAAGGCTTTCTAAAAGCAGATATCTTTGGATTCGAGGATTTTATTTCTAAAGGATGCTCTTCAAGGTGGCCACAGAGATTTAACTCCAAAGATGGGAAAAGCTACCTCATGCACGGGCTTCTCCTTTGGAATGGAGGATGGTACTCAGTCCAGAGCGAGGAAGAGGGCAGTGTGGGAGGTTAAAGGCAGGGACTGTAGCTCCTGAGAGCCCCTCATGCCTGCTGAGCCAGGTCTCTCCTTGCAGCATCGTCTCTGGTTTATTTCCTGCGGCTTCCCTAGATCCCCGTCTAAACATCTCAGGTCACCTCAGAGAGCTCTAGGCAACTAAGGGAAGGTGAGACACTGAAAAACAGGGGGTGTTGCGGGCGACTGGATATGCCAGAACTACAGTCACTGAACCAGAGCACACCTTCCGGGGACCGGGTGAGTTGGCCCTGACACGTCATGTGCTTCCCCACACAGTGTGTCTACACCGAAAGAGTGGCTGCCGCTGCCACCGCCGGACTGTGCCCCTGTGCTCCCTGCATGTCTGTCTCTGGCTCCTGTCACAATCCCTGGAGAGGGCACAGGTAGCTCAGAACCTGGAGAGCACCATGCACTTGTTGCCGTGAACTTGGGAGCGCTGGCTTCTGATCGTTTCCAGCCTCTCAGTTTGTGGCTCCCTGAGTAGAAGGGGCCTGATGTGGAGTTTGGGAAGCCCCACCTGCTCCCACCCCCTGCAGAAGAACCACGGACCATTGTACTGATGCTATGAATGAAAACTTGCCTTGGGATGCAGCGGTGCTTCTCTCCTGGCCCACTGACGCCAGCCTAATGCTATCCCCAAGCCCTGCCCTGCCCTCCCTGCCCACTCCCTCTCAGGAGGAAGCCGTCCTCCCTTGCTTCCCAAACAGCTCTTAGTAACTTGGAAAGGAAATTGGAAAAGTGCCTCCAAGAACTTTGTATACTCAGAGAGCAAGCACCCCAAGAAGTACCAGTAAGTGCATGCTCCTATACACGTAGGAGAACAGTTCAAGGTGAAGCTCCCCTTATCTGGGCTCTTGCTGAGCTGCAGGGGAGTGAGAAATGCCATCTCCCACCCAGGGCATTACAGTCTGTAACTTGCTGTCACAGGTACAAATCTCAAACTGCAGTGTGTTGAGTGTGTGGACAGGTGCTGCTTGTGGTGGGGATATGATTACAGATATAGTTATGCATATAAAATTGAGCCAGTCAGCCTGGCCAGTGTTGCTCAGTGGTTGAATCAGGAGGTCACAGTTCAATTCCCTGTTGTGGTCTCAATCCCAGGTGAGGGGCATGCAGGAAGCAGGAGGCAGCCAGTCAATGATCCCTCTCAGCATTGATGTTTCTATCATTGTCTCCCTTTTCCTTCGTCTCTGAAATCAATAAAAATATATTGGGGGGGAAATGAGTCAGTTGATCAATACTTTGGGCCCTTGTTTCTGAACACCTACTGTATGCTGTGTGCTAGCAGCAGGGCTCTGCACTGAGGGCCTCTGCATTGTAATGAGGCCCAGGTTCTGATTCCCACCTACTGGTGGTGGAGGGATGGAGGAAGTACATAAAGAAAGGCTGTGACTTAACATAACAAGTAGGCCAGTAGAGATGGAAGCGAGCTGTGGGAGCAGCAAACATTGATCTGAATCAGGTATGCTAACCTGGCCAGTGTCTGATCCACTGGCTCCTGGTGCCAGTGGCAGGAATGGTGGATGGGGGCAACTCCACAGTGAAGTCCGTCAATCTGATCTGGCAGGAAGGCCCTGTAACGGGTCTCTCCTCCCATCTCCATTTCCCAAGGACTCGGCTCTGCCTTGCAGCTCATTGTCCTTTTACTGAATCTGGCTTACGGAAGGGGTGAGCTCTCCTAGACTGCACCCCACAGACAGTGTTTCTAGTGCTCACGAGAGGCTGGGGGCCTGCTGCAGGCTTTCCTTCATAGGGTGTGGGGTGGGGCAGGTACAGAGATCCAGGGCCTCCCTGCAAGCTGTGCCTGTGCCTTCCTCTAAGTGAGGGGGTGGGGGTGCTATGACGTTTCAAGCCAGTTCCAGTCATCACTTTGCTTTTAATGATGACAAAGGGCCTCCAGGGACTCCATGCCAAAAGTTTACCTTCCAGCCCAGCCAAGAAGTAAGCATGCATCCAACAATGGCCAACTTTACAAGAGACATTCCCTCCCTTTCAGCGCAACCGCCAGTGTCACCTGGACAGGGCACACCTTTGGGAGCGGGTGTGACCTATTTTTCCTGGTACCAGCTGCTGTCACATTTCCAGCCCTCTTCCCAAGCTCAGCTTGTCCCAGCCTGTGCCTGGGCCAGAAGGCGTGCAGGCTCCTCCCGGCTGCCCGCGAGCCTGGGTCTCCCTAAAAGCACTGATCACCAGTGAGCTGTGCCTGCAAGACCTGCTCCCGTGTTTTCAGGTTGCCATGTCTCCTGGGTAAGCATGTAAAATATGGCCTTGTAGAGAATTGTGTGGTTCTTCCTTAAACAAAGAGAAACCTGGACACAGCCCATCTGCAGGAACTTATCTGCTATTATAAAAATGAGAGTCGAGTATGCTGGAACATGGCAGAAACCGTGTACTGTGAACTTGATCTTGAAAGATATGGAAGAGACCAGTTTGGGTGTGGGCCTTGCAAACTTAAGTTAGTCTAGATTTGTATAGGCAATGTGACCCTGTGCAAGGGGCCTCTGAGAGTCACGGTGTGGCTGTCAGTTCAGGACAGTTAGGGTACTCTTCCAACCTGAACTCACACCTCTGTGCATGGAGCCTGAACTCACACCTCTGTGCATGGCCCTGAACTCACACCTGTGCATGGAGCCTGAACTCATACCTCTATAAATGGAGCCGCAGCAGCAGAGGCATCTGACTGTGATTCAGTCAGGAGGACTCTGTAAAGCACAGGACAGGGAAGACTATAGAAAACTTGCTTTTCTCCCTTCCTTTCCTCCCACTCCTTCTCTGCCTCCAGCCTCCACCCTCATGTCCTGCTCCCCATCTGAAAATCAGAGAAGATAAAACTTGCACTGTTTCCGTCCTGTGAATTTTCAAGAATAGAGTGTAAAAACGCCATGCAAAGCACTAGAGTGTGATATAGGAGTAGAGCTATCACTAACTGTAATAATGGGAATGTTGCCCCATTTCTTGAGTCTTGTCTGATTCTGGCTTGTTGAGCAGAAGTCCCTTCACAAATGCCATGTTTCTCATTCTCCCTTCTGCCTTCTGTAGGAAGAGACCAGGTTTCTTATGGGTCTTTGGATGATGAAAGGGAATCCCTCACCCACTGCTAGCCTGGGGAGCTCTGTGAAGACCCACTTATTGCCTCTGCTAAAGCTCAGTCCCCAAAGTTTGAAGACACCAAATCTGTTGCTTCAGGATCATTCATTATTGAGAAAAAGTCACTGTTCCTCGGCTAACCAAATTTTTACAGGATTGAGCACCTTGCTCCTGAGATGGGACTTTGGCTCTTGGCAGAGACCTAATTGTGTCTCCTCAGAGGAGACCTCAGTAGGTGTTTATACATAAGGCACATTCTCTTCCTGCCTTCAACCTCCAGATCTCTATGCCCGCAACCTTCGCCAGGGTTCAGACAGACCCCTCAGCCCCAGAGGTCAGGGACGTGGCTACTGTTTGGCACTTAAGCAGGTATTTGAAAATACTCAGACATGTACATGCATGCGATATTACTGTCTGGTCTTGTTCTCCAACCCCTTCTTTGCTTACATGACTTACATTGAGCTTTTGTCAGAACCGATTGCTTGTTTCACAGAACCTCCTTTGGGTCCGCTTGTTTCAGAACTCTTCCTTCTCTTTCCAGCCCACACTCTTGGGGACCACCATCAACTACTTTGAAAGCACAAAACGTTTCTCCAACTTCAACGTCCAGACAAGTCACCTGGAGGTCGGGTTAAAGTGCAGGTTCTGGCTGAGGGGGTGAGGGAAGCTGGGGCTGAGACTCTGCATTTCCAGCAGCAGCCAAGCGATGCTCCCATCCCCACAGGCCGGTCGGCCACCGTGACGCTTTTGTGTGCACTTTCTCCCTGAAGACACTGCACGTTTTGTGATGTCAGGACCCAGTGTTGTTCACACTTATATTCCTGAATATAAGGAGGCTCATGGGAGGAGGTAAGGAAGGGAAGAGGAAGGAGAAAAAGAAAGCATCCTTTCATTGCCATTCACTTTTTTTTTTTAAAGAATTGCTTATTGATTTTGAGAGAGGAAGAGAGAAGAGAGAAACATTGATGTGAGAGTGGAACAATGATCAGCTGCCTCCTGCAAGCCTCCTACCAGGGATGTCCTCTGACAGGAATCAAACCAGCAACCTTTCAGTGCATGGGAAACCCAACCCACTGAGCAACCTGGCCAGGACGGCAACCATCTTTTTGAGCAGAGAAGTGAAAAGATGAGTTGTTCACATGCAATGTCTTGACCCTCACTTGTCCCTCAGCATGCCGAAACAAACAAACAAACAAACAAACAAACAAACCCTGAAATTATGTTATAATTTTTCAAAATCCAGATCAATTAGGGAGTTTGCAGCTGCCTGAGCTCTGGCTTCTGTTTGGCCCCTCATCTCTCAATGTGCAAATGCAGTGCCTTAAAACATCTGATATGGAGAAAGTGCCAGGTCGGGGCCTCTCCGCCCAGCAGAGTGTCGTCAAGAAGCTGCACGCATGCCAAGGAATCAGACTGGGTAGCTCTGGTGTCTGCCTACCATTAGCATTTAGGCGCTAATCTCCTTAACACCATAAATACTAAGTCTAAGTACCTTGGCAGGTAAAACTGCCTATGATCCCATAAATCTTATCAGGGCCATCTGGCACAGTATTGGCGTTGTCGGGAGGGAAGGGGAGATGGATAATAATGCACAAGTCCTTTTTACAGTCCTCCCCAGGCACAGCAAAGTGTGTGGCTTAACAGCCCAGGGAAAGGGCAGCCAGACCCTGTCACTGCTCGGAAATCTTTTAAGACCTATGGAGAGGGTTTCTCTCTACAGGAAGGAAAAGCGCTATAGCTAGGCTAGTGGCAGCTATACACTGTTGTGCTGGTGGGACTGAGAGAAAGGGGTGGCAGCAGGAAATGTGTATTTCCAAGTCTCTTCAACTCCAAGGACATGGTGCCTTTGGCTCCTCCATGCTCACTGGGAAATTGCTGTTTTCCCTTGGCCTCTTGGTGACTATATATGTCATCCATCTGCACAGCATCACCTCTGAAGCCAAGGCTGGTGGCAATGTCTGAGCCCCAGGTCTACCCCGTTCTCCTTTCTCATTTGTTGATCATGAGCAAAACTCTCCCCTGCCGCCATTCTGCAGAGTGTGCATGGCTGAGTGTGTCCTTCTCTTGTGCATCCTGTGCCTTCATACCCATTATTTCTTCCATCGAGATGGCCTGATTTCCCTTTCTCTATCTGGTCAGCTCCTATTCACCCGTCACAATTCAGCTTAAGCTTCACTTGAGAGCCCTCTGCACCCCTTCCCAGTTCTTCCCTCATACTCTGGTCAGTGCCCCATGCCTCCCCACATGCTTCATATTTTGATTTTCTTAAATTTGTTTCATCTACTAGACTCATATCTCTTTTTTTATCTCTTGGCCTCACAGTGCCTAGTAAAGTGCCAGGTGTGTAGATGCTCAACAAATTTTAAAGACTTACCTGAATAAATAAAACAGAAATAAACTTATAGCCACAGAAGAAAAGAATTGATTCACTAGATGGAAGGGGTAGGGGAATGGGTGAAAAGGCTGAAAGAGATTAAGAAGTACAGATTGCCAGTAATAAAAATATTCACATAAATATAAAGTAGGGCATAGGAAATATAGTTGATAATATTATGATAACTATATATGCTGTCAGATGGGTACTAGACTTATAAGGGTAGTACTTCCAAAGTTATATTGTCTAATCACTATGTTGTACAGCTGAAACTAATAATATTGTATGCCAACAATTGAACAATAAATGTTTTTAAATGGGTCATAATGGATACCTGTCTATAATTATACCCAGTGAAAGACGAGGCCATTTTTCTCCAGGAGAGAGTGAAGTGTAGAGCAGCCTTCCTTCTCAGTTTTAGCCTTAACATGTCTCATGTCACAGGTGCAGAGATAATAAGGGAGGGTCCCAAAGTCCTAGTTGCAGCGGAAGATGTCCATCTAGAGCAAAGCCCACAAACTGCTGCTCCCACATGTCACCTTGGCACCTCAATCTTTAGTGTGACCAAAGCCACATACTGTTTGAAAAGCCACTGGACCCCTTTGGAGAGGCTTCTGGCAGACTCCAGCCAGGCCTGAGGCGCAGCTCCTATTAAAGAGCATTGAAGAGGTTCTGGCAGGTTCAAATAGTGGCCAAACGACAGAGGAGAAGACTGTGTTGTGGGGCTGGAGGGGACGGCCATTTGTCCTGAACACCTGAGTAGTGCTGCCTTTCCAGGACTGGGCCAACCTCTGCCTCCTTTGCTATCAACCTGGGAAGAAACATGCACCCTCCCTGCCAACTTCTGGAGGCCCTGCCCTGCAGGAATGGCCCCAGTGGAGAGGTTTTTAGTGGACTCCAGTCTGGGCCTGCCTTGCAATCTTTGTTAAGGAAATTTAGGCAGTTCAATTAGTGCCAGAATCGTAGGGCAAGAGACCGAGTGGCAGAGATGGAAGGAGGGCCACTCTCTCCCATGTACTTGAGGGCTACCTCCACTCCTCTACAGAACTGTCCCTCTACATGGCCAAATATTGGTCTGTTTTAGCTGGGTGAACTCTGCTGGGCTCATCCCGATGACTCTCTGAGACCTCACCCACCAAAAAAGCCAGAGAATCCCAGGCATGTGGCAGCTGGCCTTGAGGTATCCTGAGACTTTTCCTGAGGGGCCTCCGAGCCAGCAGTGGCCCTGAGTTTAAATCTGTATCTGTCTAGTGAGCACCACTTGCCTCTACCTGGTGACCCACTAGGAACATATCTCATGTAACTTGCAAACTGCCAGGTTCTTCCAGTGACAGCCTTAAAGGTGGTCAGCAGGTGGAGGTGGATCTCAGAGTGCCTTGTGCCTTTTGCTGACCTGTCCTGGGCTTGGACCTGGTGGAAGCCAGTCTTGGTACACAGGACAGCCCCTCCCATGCACACCCATGTCTAGCAGAGGTAGCCACAAACTCAGATAACTTGTTAGCTCCACACAGGTTGGCCAGGGCCAGTTACAGGTAATGTCTGATATTGACCTGCACTGAGACCTTCTCAAGAAGCCCCAAAAGCAATACATGGGGTGATGGGCTTAAGACCACATTATAGCACAATGAAAAGGAAGATCCTGGCATGCATCGGACCCCGCTGGGGCCGGTTCCATTTCTTGGGGCCAGCCCCCAAATGAAAGAACAAGAGTAATCCCCAGGAAAAGAACTAAATGAAATGGGGGAAACTGAACTATCAGATGCAGAGTTCAAAACAAAGGTAATAAGGATGCTCAAAGAAACTAGGGGAAGAATGGGTGAATTCAGTTAGAATTTAAACAAAGAGGTAGTAAGCACAAAAAGGGACATAAAAATAAAAATAAAAACACACACTCAGAAATGAAAAATACACTTGGAGGCATCAACACAGAATAAATGAAGCAGGGGATCAAATCAACAATTTGGGGGACAAGATAGCAGAGAACACCCAAGCAAAAAGGAATTTGAAAAAACGAGGAAAGTTTAAGGGACTTCTGGAACAATATCACGAGTAACAATATCGACATTGTAGGATTATCAGAAAGAAAGAGAAGAGAAACACAGGATTGAGAACCTATTTGAATAAATAATGACTGAAAACTCCCCTAACCTGGTGAAGGAAAAAGACATATAAGTCAAGGAAGTGTAGAGAATCTTAAATAAGATGAACCCAAAGGGGACCACATCAAGACACATCCTAATTAATAATGGCAAAGATTACAGATAAAGAAAGAATCTTAAAAGCAGCAAGAGAAAGATAGTTAGTTACCTACAAGGGAGCTCCCATATGACTGTCAGCTGATTTCTCAACAGCAACATTTCAGGTCAGAAAGGAGTGGCACAAAATATTCAAAGTGATGAACAATAAGGACCTACAACTAATACTTCTCTATCCATCAAGGCTATCATTTACAACTGAAGGAGAAATAGCTTCCCAGACAAGAAAAAACTAAAGGAGATCATCACCAACAAACTAGTATTACAAGAAATGTTAATGGACTTCTATAAGAAGAAAATTTTTAAAAATGAGGAACATAAATATGAAGAATAATAAGCTGGCAATGAATATGTACCTATCAATAACAACTTCAAATGTAAATGGTTAAAATGCTCCAATGGAAAGACATAGGGTAGCTGAATGGGTAAGAACACAAGATCCACATATACGCTGTTTACAAGAGACCTACCTCAGAACAGATGATAAACATAAAAGAATGAAAAAATATATTTCATGCAAATGGAAAATGATAAAGAGATCAATCTAACAAGAGGAAATAAACCTTGGAAACATTTGTGCATCCAACCTAGGAGCATATATATATATATATATATATATATATATATATATAAATTTTAAATTGATAGACATAAAGAGAGATATTGACAGTAATGAAATCATAGTAGGTAACTTTAATATCCAATCAAAATCCAAGGGTTGACCTTCCAGACAAAAAAAAACAACAACCGGGAAACAATGCCCTTAAATGAAACATTAGACCAGATGGATTTAATTGATATTTCCAAAACATTACACCCTAAAACTGCAGGTTATACATATTTTTCAAATGCACAGGGAACATTTTCTAGGATAGCCTACATATTGAAGCCTTAAAACTGGCCTCAAAAAATTTAAGAAGATTGAAATAATTTCAAGCATCTTCTCTGATCACAACGGTATAAATCTAGAAATCAATTACTAGAAAAAAAACTGAAAAATACACAAACGTATGCAGGCTAAATAGCATGTTACTAAACAATGAATGGATTAACAATAAAATCAAGAAAAAAATCAAAAGATACCTTGAGACAAAAGAAAATGAGTACGTGAGAGGCCTGGCAGAATAGCCCAATTGGTTAGAGCATTGTCCCAGTACGCCAAGGCTGTAGGTTTGATTCCCAGTCAGGGCACATCACGAAGCAAGCAAGGAAGGCATATACAACTGGGAAATCAGTACATGACCACCCCACATCTATGGGGCACAGAGAAAGCAGTTCTAACAGAGGGAAGTTCATAGCAATACAGCCCTATCTTAAGAAACAAGAACAATCTTAAATTAACATCTAACCTTTCACCTAAAAGAACTGGAAAACAACAACATAAAAAGCCCAAAGCGAGTAGAAGAAGTGGGGGGAGGCAGATCAGAGCAGAAATAAATAAATAAAATCGAAAAAAAAATAATGAAACCAGGAGCTGTGTTTTTGAAAAGATTTAAAAAATGTTAAACTTTAACCAGACTCATCTAGAAAAAGGGAGAAAGGATCCAAATAAATAAAACCAGAAATGAAGGGGAAGTAATAAGTGATGCCACAGAAATACAAAGGATTATAAGAAAATGCTGTGAGCAATCATATGCCAACAAATTGGACAATCTGAAAGAAACTGAAAAATTCCTAAAAACATTCAAGCTCCCAAGATGGAATCAGAGGAATCAGAAAATCTGAACCAACAAATTACATCCGAAGAAATCAAAGCAGTGATCAAAAAATTCTCAACAAACATAAAAGTTGTGGATTGGATGGCTTCACGGGTAAATTTTAACAGTTAAAGAAAAACTAACATCTATCCTTTTCAAACTATTCAAGAAGGGGAAGGCTCCCAAATTCATTTTACAGCATTATAATGATTTCAAAACCAGATAAACATTTAAAGAAAGAAATCATAGGCCAATATCTCTGATGAACATACCTGTAAAAATCTTCAACAAAATATTAGCAAAACAGTCCTGGCCTGTGTGGCTCAGTTGGTTAGAGTGTCATCCTGTGCACCAAAGGGTCACAGGCTCTTTCCAGGTCAGGACACATACCTAGGTTGCCGGTTTCATTTCCAGTTGAAGCTTGCATGATAGGCAACATATTGATGTTTCTCTCTCACATTGGTGTTCCTCTCTCTTTTCCCCCCTCTCCCCTCCTCTTTCTCTAATCAATTAAAAAACATCATCTTGTGATGATTAAAAAAATAATAAAGATATAGCCAAACAAATTCAGCAAAAATTATATAACATATTCTATTGGCTATGGGAAGAGTTCACTTTTCTGTGTTCTTGGTGAATTATGGCCTCTTTTTGGAGGACATCTAACTGAACCTGAAAGAGCAAAGTTATTTTATGTTCCTCAGAGACCTTATATGACCCATGGAACACTTCAGATCGAGAGAGACCAGAAAAGGAAGGGGATATCTGTCTTAATACAGAAGGAATACTTAGATAATGCCCAATTGAAGCATATCCTTCAGCGTGAAGGAGGCTGGGACAGTGTTCAGGATTGGATGAATGTACTCAGTGGTGGAAAGAAGCAAAGAATGGCAATGGCAAGATTATTTCATCATAAACCCTAGTTTGTCATTTTGGATGAGTGCACACACTCAGTGAGTGTGGACATGGGAGACTACATCTGCAATCATTGTGCAGAGGTTGGCATCACCTTCTTCACTCTGTCACACAGGAAGTGTCTTTGGAAACACCATGAGTACTACCTGCATCTGGATGGCAGAGGCAATTATGAATTTAAACAGATTACAGAAGATACAGTTGAGTTTGGCTCTTAAAATCCAGAGAACTGTACCTGCTTTGAATAAATAATTATAGAACCCACTTGGAAATGCAAAGTACATTGTAAAATACAGTTGAGCTTTTTTTTAAAACCAAGCAACAAATTAACTGAATATAAAATAATTGAGAACAAGTAGTTAAAACTTCTCATATTACATAGGATATTGCTAATTTTGTATATGTTGGTTTAATTATTAATATGACCTAAGATGACATTATTCTTATGGTTGAAAAATGGTCTAAATTAAATTGGGCTTAAATTAGTGTCACCTGATTCACCTTGGGAATGTAAACCATTGGAAGTCAACTAATTTGATTTGTATGGCTCTGTCTTTTCCTTCAATGAAGAACCCTGTTTAAAGCTGGGGTCACATGTATCCTATTCTAGCAATATAGTCTTGAGTTTCACTTTCTTGTGCCCCATGATGGTTGGAAGCAAACAAATCATAGTGTACTATCAAAATTTACAGCATCATTGAATAATAGCATTTATTGCAGAGCGGCAGATTTCTTTAGCTGCCACAGTTATACTCATTTCTTGTATATCTCTTGGGGTACATTTGACTCCTGGAAAGTCATTTGAATTTTGTTTAGTCAAATAATAAATGTGTGACTCTCAATTTGTAATATTGAGTTGTTCTGAGGGTTCTTACAAAAGTATGTCCAATCCTGCTTTCAAGATGTATTTACTATGTTTCACACCTAATCTTCCCAGTATTTGGGATTTAAAAACACAAAGTCTTTAAATTTCAAGTTCAAGGTCTTAAAAGATGTTTAGATTTTTTAAAAAGAATTAGATGGATTTGTATATGTTAAAGCCCATTTATTAGAAATGTGGTGTTTACATGGTGTTAAACTCCAAATGAGTCATAGGAATGCACTACATGAACAAACACACTGAGGATGGACCATTATCATTGTCTTTGACTGTGATTTTATGTTTAAAAATATGTTATAAACTATCATGCACATAGGTGAATTATGTTCCCTAGGTAGTGGTTTACAGTGTCTCCATGAATCTTTAATAGCTTTTTAATATTTGGGTTATGTTGAACTATCCGAAGAGAAATTGACTTCACTTCATCAACCATCATTAATGACCACATGTATTATTTGCAGTGGGAGAACTGAACTAAATGTTATAAGTAAGCTAGATATGAAATCAGTCTTATCAAATGGAAGTTCAGAAAGGGACATTCTTTATTCTCATTTCTGCATAACTGGTTTTGTCTTATTGCAGAATTAGTTAGAAGAGTTATTGACTACTGAAGTAAAACTTGATGTAATGACTCCATATACAAAACATTCCATTTTTACCATTCTCTTTAACAAGCTTGTATAATAAACTTCTGTTCAGATTTTTTTTAAAATCAGATAATCTACACATCCTTTGCTTGCTCTTTTTATTCTGGTATCTAAATAATGGGTAGTTCATACAATCAACTTGAAAAATACAAAAATAAATTAAGATTCAGAAAGCTTTAAAAAATGAAGGGTAAAAATCATATGATCATATCAATAGTTTCAGGAAGAACATTTGACAAAATTTAGCATCCGTTGATAATAAAACCTCTCAGTAAAGTGGGAATGGAGAGAAGATATCTCAATATCATAAAAGCCATATATGCCAAACCGATAGCCAACATCATGCTTAACAGGGGAAAACTAAAAGTGTCCCTTGTAAGATCAGGAACAGGACAGGATGTTCACTCTCACAACTCTCATTCCACTAATACTAGAAGTCTTAGCCACAGCAATCAGACAAGAAGATGAAATAAAATGTATCCAAGTTGCAAAGAGGCAGAACTATCATTATTTGCAGATGGCATGGTACTATATTATACACAGAACCTTAAAGAGTCTGCCAAAAAATCTACCAGACTTAGTAAATGGAGACAGTAAAGTAGTAGTATACAAATTAATTACTTAGAAAAAATTAATTTGCATATTTATATACCATTTTTATATACCAACTAGGGGCCCGGTGCACAAAAATTTGTGCACTCGGGGGGTGGGGGTCCCTCAGCCCAGCCTGTGCCCTCTTGCAGTCTGGGACACCTCAGGGGGGGGATGTCCACCTGCTGGCATGCCTGGCCAGCCTGAGTGAGGGGCTGAGGGCCATTTTCATGCTGCCCACAGCCCCTTCAGGGTTCGTGCACTGGGGGGTGGGAAGGCTGGTGAGTGCAGGCCTGGACATTTCCCACCAGAGGGCCCATGATCGCACACGCCTGGTGGGCCCACACCACTGAGGCGACACACCTGGCGCAGAGCTGGGTGGCAAGCCAGGGGTGGACGCTGGTGCAGGATCCCTCGGTGGGGCCCTGCTGCTGAGCAAATACACCCGGGGTGGAGCCGGGCAGCGGACTGGCTTCGGATTCTCCGCACTGTGCAGCAGACGCTCCTGCATGCCCTGTGGAGGCCCCTGGGGGGTGGATGAAGGTAGCGGACCCTGGACGGGTGCTCCCGCACGCACCTGAGGAGGTCCCTGGGGCAGAGCCAGGCAGCAGACCCAGGATGGCTGCTCCTGCACACCCTGCAGAGGCCCCCAGGGGGTGAAGCCAGGCAGTGGACTCGGGACAGGTGCTCCTGGACGCCCCGAGGAGGCCCCTGCCAGACCCCCCCCTCCCACTGAGCTGACACACCTGGCACAGCTATGCCGGCGGCCATGGAGGCTCCCAGTGCAGAGCCGCCCTGCCAGCCTCCATCTTGGCTGGGTTAATTTGCATACAGCCGCTCTGATTGGCTGGTGGGCGTGGCTGTGAGCAGAGGCTCAGCCAGCCTAGGCAGGCAGTTGCAACAGAAGACTTTGGCTGTTGGCCTCCATCTTGGCTGGGTTAATTTGCATACAGCCGCTCTGAT
>PVJC01007996.1:0-49517 GCA_004026665.1 Murina feae | reverse complement strand
ATCACACTTCAGAGAAAGAACAGCTGGTGCCAGGATTCAGGCCAACAGGAAAAACACCCCCAATGGGTCATGTCGGTTGCTTACCCACTGATCACTGCATTTTCTCTTTTTCTTTGTTAAGATGACCAAAGTTTGATCTTTAATTTATGCCTCAATCATTTTATCTAGGTGTGACCTCATTTGAGTCAAGGTGATTCCTACTAATTATATTAGCTCAGAATTTGAGCCAATTCTATTCAGTTAGAAGTGAGGGGAGGTTTGCTAGAAGCTTCTAAAAAAGTTCAAAGTGACAAGGAATCAACCTTCCTCTCCTCCTGGGTATCAAAAAGGAAAAGTGTCTCCCCAGGTGCTCCTGGCATCCATTTCCCTGCAGTAAAAGAGACCAGGTTTATGCTAAATCTGACTGTCCACAGCAGAGGGGGAAGTGCCAAATGTCCGCTTCTCCAAGACCCTGGCGCCATGCCCCTGTCTACTGGAGTCTTCTCCTGACCCCCCTTCCTGTACATCTGGCACCTCCTTTGGCCCCCTATCTGGCTGCCCCACATTTTTCATAATGAAGAAAAGACAGAATCTCCCCCCATAGCCACAGAAGCCCTTTGGAGTAAAACATAAGGAGAGCTACACAGCTACTCTCACTTACATCCCATGAATAAAGGCAGAACTCTGAGCCACTACCAAAGACTTCCAAAATCCAGATCTATCGGTTATTGATCCTTCCTCTCCCAGGGGCAGCCACTGCCGTGTCCTCAGAGCTTGGCATGACTTCCTGCCTGCCTGGGACACACAGGCAGTTGTTTTGTTGACAAGAGGGACTGACTCTGGAAGTTGATTACCCTTTTGAGCCCTGCTGGGAATATGTGTTTCTCTTGGCTGAAACGTGGCAAGACATTTGAAAAGACTTAATCACGTTTTGGACCAGAAATTTGGTAAAGTCAGAAGGTGAAGACACGAAACCTTACAAGAATTTTCAAGGCCTTCTCCCCAAAGCTAAAATGAGACCAGGTACATAGAGGGGAAAAAAGCAAATCAGGCGATGTAGTTAGACAGGCAGGTCAATCTATGAAGTTGCTTAAGTTATTCCCATTTCTTTCAAGACTTGAGAGCAACTGTGTTATCTTACAGGCCGTGGTGGAACCAGGAGTGCAGCTCTAAAAGAAGTTCAAAGTCCACTTGGCATTACCACCCTCCTTTCCTAAGAAGGAAGAAAAATACAAGAAACGAGGTGTTTTGTTGTTGTTGTTGTTTTTTAAGTATGAACTACTGCTTTGGCTCCAACACCCCTTGACAACGACACATATAAATCTTAACTGTCACCTCCATAAATATTAATAAGAAAAAGCCTGACCATTTGAGTAGATAAATTTAACTTGTCACCCTACCTGTCTCGTGGATACAAATGTAAAACAAAGACGGAGAGGTCTCTGTGCGCACTTCTCCGCACGCTTTTGTGTGTTGTGTGGTGCTTTCTGCTCTGGATGGCATTGCTAATTTGTGGAAGCGCTCTGTTTAGTCGGCCTAAAATATAAGCGTGGAGCTAAAAATTCTCAAAAAATTATGATGGAAACGAACCCGAAGTCTTTTCCAGATCTCGCCATCTGGGGAGATATTTGACACGAAAGCTGGCTACAGTCGCTTTGCTAAATAGGCGTCGTTAGGGTTATTATCATCCATTTCATCCCAGGCCATCCCAGGGGACTCAGCATTTAATGCCTCAGATAGAGGAGGTGCTTTCAGGAAGTTTATCTTTAAAAGCAGTCATCATGTAAAAATGAAACATGTGACATCACAATGGTTGGCATACTCATGAAGGAAACTAAACCAGGGAAAGGGGTGCCTACAGGAGGGCTGTCATGCAAGGTCACCATGTAGCAGTGAAGGGTCAATCAGAAGTGGTATCTGAATACGGACAGAAGCAGGAGGAGTACAAACCAGGAGGCCAGGCCGTCAGAGCAGAGCTGCAGGAGCTGCAGGCGGAGAGAAGAGCTAATGCAAACGCCCCATGAAAGAGCAGGCCTGCCCTGTGCTCACAGGGAAGACAGTGAACCTGGAACACAGAGCATGGAGAAGTGCATACACACACACACACAGCCAGAGAGAGTTGGGGAGGGGGTCACACTCTACAAAGGGTCTGCAGGACCTAGAAAACAAGGATCATGCCTTTGGCCATTTGAACCAAGGGAAATGGAGACTATGGTGGGGGTCTGGGGTGGTGGGGTGGGGATGGAGCATATTTCCTGGGGAATCTCAGCCCGTCAGTAGTGCTGTGATGGGCTACGAAAGCCTGGGCACTCAGGTCCATACTACTCACGGCCAGTGCCATGGTCACTCCCCGGATGACCCACAACGCTGTGGCTGGACCGGCCACTGGGATCTAATGAGAGCAGGATGCACCTCAGCAACCCGCTTCGGGGAACTGTGACCAAACAGGGTTTATTTCTCATAAGTCCTGCCTGGGAAACGGATGCCCTGGCAATCAGAGCTTCAGGTCCGCACTTCCACAACCAGCAGAAGCCACAGTGTCTCGGTATGTTGTTTTCAGAAATGATCACGATGCTCCCGGGTTGCTTTGCGATGTGACTCCACAGCTCTTTCCATGGCTGGATGGCCCCCGCCCTGCTGCTGGGCTCGCCTGCGAGGCTGTGCTAGTCGCTCTACTCTGACCGCCCCAACCAAGCAACACAGCCCGGGGGCCTGAACAGAAATGTGCTTCTCATTGTTCTGGAGGCTGTATGTCCAACATCACATATTATGTTATATAGTGTTTGTACACACACACACACACAACACATGCACACACACAGACATGGGTTTCTAACGTGAACCTAAAATAGGTAAACTCTTCCCGTGGCGCTGATGAAAGAACAGGAGGCCAGAGAGGCTGCCCAGCCAGCCTGTGGGGAGCTGTTGTCTTTTTCCCAACAAGGCCCGTGCCATGGAGGGCCTCCTGTGCCATAGTCAGTTGCATAAGTCATTATTCACTTCACTGACCAGGAACTTCTTGCCAACAGGGATAATACATCATTAACGTGCGTTGTGTTCCTTTGGAAGGGCCTGAGGACAGTTGTCATGAAGTAAAATGCATGCACGCTCTTCAGCCAGAAAGTTTTTTAAGGAAAGTTTAAGTTTTGCAATTCCATCTAATTTTCTTTAATTAATAAAATATTTTGCTACTGTCGACAAAAAGAGGCAAATTTCTGCACTTTCTACCTCGATGGGCGCCTTCTGCATGCACACACGCGAGGAGTGGTATCGTATTCATAATTTCATTTATTCTTAAAGGAGAGGCACCGGCTCACTCACTTTATGTTTGCGATGTTCTTTGTCTAGACACGGCGTTAAACTCCACAGGGTCTATAAATACCGACGGCTGCTTGCCAGAGGGCGTCCAATTGTCTCCAATCAAACCCAGGACACATTTAAATGCTAAGTAGGTGTTATTTCTGATTACCGCGTCTGAAGGCTTTTCCTGCTGCCACCAAACATAACAAAGTCAAACTTAATTGATTTATTCAAAGTTCAAAACGGTCCTCATGTCTAAGATTTCACGAAGTTCATTAGCCTGTCAGCCTGTTCCTGATGCTGCCTCTGCAGCAACAGCTCAGGATGCGTGTCCTTAATTTACAGAATAGCTGCGCAGCACAGGTAAGTACGGGTCACACTGAGGATGGCCACGCGCCCCTTGAGAAATGTGAAATCGTCCCATATGCCCAACAGAAGTCCCTGGCTTGCAATTCCTGAAACTCAGTCTTTACTGCTCTTGACAGAGTGATGCTTGAGTTTCTAATCACGACCTCCCTGGGGACCCAGAGTGTTGCCCTGAGGACAGAGGCCAGCCTGGTGCCCTGGGTGCAGGGCGTTCTTTGGTTTACACCTCCCGGATCAGCAAACGGGGTGTCGACCTTGCTGTTCAAGCCCAGTCCCAAAGGGGGAGGAACCTTCATGGGAACAAATCTGTATGCATATGACCTCCTTCTCCCTTTCCCACCCTGGGATCCAGCTTGGGATGACAACCTTACTCCATAGTCAACAGGGACTCCAGTACCAAGAAAGGCTGCAGAGGTGTGTGGAAGGCAGGGATGCCCCTCCCATCCGGGACCTGTTCGCCAGGCTCAGGCAGGAACCTCTGGTCAGCCTCCAGGTTTCTGGGTTACTAAGTTGCACCCAGTCCTCATGGGAAAGCCACTGCTGGGGTCCAGGGCCTCCCAGCTCCTTCTGGCAGGGGCATTGCTGACAGTCATGCTTTTCTGACACTTTCATCATCAGGATGTTGGCAAATGCCAGACAGCACAGATAACAGAAAGCAGAGGTGAGGATGGAAAACCATGCTTACAAGTCTCTCTCTACCTGCCTAGACCGTGGTCCATAGGGTACTATTTCTGGGACATATTAACGGACAGCACACACACTCACACACACTCACACAGAGTGGGTATCTTTGTAAATGAACTTTTGCTGTCTCCTCATATGTTTTCTTTGCATAGAGCATTACTCTTTGAATTGTCTAACAATTTCTGCAGAGAAGAAACTAGTTTAACTCTAATATAATTTAGTTTCCCCAAATTCCTTGAGCGCTGATGAGGAACAGAGTTTGAGTCTGTTTGCAGATCTACTAAGTCCCCAAGATAAAGGAAGCCTGGGGGATCTCCAGGAATGTCATGTTGGATGCAGACATTGTCTCCGGTCAAAAGGGCGAGGATTATGTCCTCCTCACAAAGAGGTGTTGCAGAGTTCACCCACCCTACCCCATTCAGAGGGGGTCTGATTCCAATGACAAGTCTTTTGAATATTTTTGCTTTTTAAAAAAATATATTTTATTGATTTTTTTACAGAGAGAAAGGGAGAAGATGAGAGAGAAACATCGATCAGCTGCCCTCTGCACGCCCCCCACTGGGGATGTGCCCATAGCCAAGGTACATGGCCTTGACTGGAATCTATCCTGGAACCCCTGAGTCCCCAGGCCGATGCTCTATCCACTGAGCCAAACTGGTGAGGGCAGTATTTTTGCTTTTTAAAAAAACTTCCTAAAAATTGCCAACTGATCATTACTTCTCAGGGTTTTACAGAGACTTAGGAATTTTCTGCCAAAGACAGTACTCCAGCTATGCATGAGTCCTCGGTCGATAGGCTCTCGGTCGGAGGTTTGGCAAGGTGTTACCGCACAGGCAGGAGCTAGGCCAGCAGTTCAGAGCATAGGCTGAAGGTACCTGGATTGCCAGTGTTGCCCTGAGGAGCCCCCTTAGGAGCCCCCTTTGGAGCCTGCTCTGGGCAAGCAGTGAGCAAAGCCAGCCTTCCCAGGCGCTCAGGGCACCAAGCTCGGGACTTGGCCACGTCATGATGTTGCCCAAGGCCAGCCCTGCCTGCGGTCCCCACTGGAAAGCAGGGCTGAGCCTCACGGTGACACTTCTTGACACGCCGTTTCTTTCTGTTCCTGTTCTCCAGATAAATATAGGCTTTTTGTTGCGAGGGATATTGATTCTTTCAAGCGCCATAAATTCTCCCCAAGAAAAGAAACACACTGAAGTAATGAAACTAAGCCATACTCTCTCTCTGCAATCTAAGAAAGAAAAACTCATGTATTTTAGAAAAAGGACAGCATAGGACACCTTCCTAGAAAGGACTGAAAGTTATATTTGTTTTAGTTTTAAGACACGTCTTAACCGTTATATCCAAACACTAATTAAAGTCGAAGGGTTCTGAACAGCTCCCTGCTTACAGCTTTTGTTATGTCCTATTAAATTTTACATTTTGGGATAAATGTTTTTCTTAAGGGATGAGATTGCAAATACAAATGCCTTCTCAAAAAAATATGTTAGAACTTTATTTCAACAGTAAAACTTGTTATTTTCCTGGCTATTAAGCAACAGGCAACTTATTTGAAAGCATATGCTTAATACTAAAAGACTCCACATGTTAACGTATCCCCAATCTGGGATTTTAACCCATGTTCTCACTACTGCTGTTTAGAAAATGCACTGAAACAAAACTTGTAAAAAGTAAGTAGATGAACGGCTGCACCGAGCTGTTCCAGCTTCCTGCGGTCCACGCGTGGGTGCTGTCTTCTGTGTGCGGGGAAAGACCGCGTTTTGTTAGGCATCAGCAGACGCGTGCCACCGGTGCAGCCTCTGTCCCGCGCCTGGGGGGTGTCGCAGGAGGTAATGGAGCCAGAGCGGAGGGGCCACCCTTCTTCGCAGTGAGCGAGGCATGGTCCTCACGCTAGGACTTGATTAACCACATGATTTGACTGTGTGTGAGAACGTGAGGGCAGGAAGAATGCAGAATACACGTTACAGATCCTGTGTTGGTGCCAGGCTGGTGTTGCTCAGTGGTTGAGCATTGACCTACGAACCAGGAGGTTGTGGTTCGATTCTGGTCAGAGCACGTGCCTGGGTTGTGGGCTTGATCCCTAGTAGGGGGCGTGCAGGAGGCAGCCGATCAGTGATTCTCTTTCAACATGGATGTTTCTATCTCCCTCTCCTTCTCCCTTCCTCTCTGACATCAATACAAATATATATTAAATAAAAAGTCACACAAGACATGGGGAGCTACAGGTATTAAAACAACTTTTAAACATTTTAAAAGAAATGTTCGCCCTTTCCAAACCTGGTCCAGAGCAGTTCATCTTGCTTTGTAAGGAAGAGAGCCCGCGTGGTGTCCCCCTCATCCCTCTCAGGCGCCGATGCCCAGCCACAGAATTTCCCTGAAAGGAGACTGGCAGCCGGGCGTGGAGTCCGGCCCGGGCTCCCGCTAGGCCATCATCCTGCTTTTCCTCCTCCACAGCCCATGCCAAGGCCCCAGGTGCTGGCAGACGGCCATACTTTGTCCCAAACCTTAGCGTAAGGATAGACTTTAGTGCAGAGATAACAGGGCTGAGCACGGCCAGCGCTGCCTCAACAGCAGAGCTTTCCAATCACTGTCCCCCCACCACCTGCGGGGAGGTGCGTGCCCCCTGCTCCCGGGAGCATCAGGGGGGCAGCCTCTGCCAGCAGGAGCTGGATGCCACCTCCCTGACAGGGTGGATGGCTCTGCAGGAAGGAGCCCTTCAGACTCAGTTTGGGGAACTGGGCTTGTTCTGGGTGGAGGGAAGGTCTGAGGAGAACATGGGGAAACAGTGAAACATATCATTGGCGTCTGGACTGCTGGAGTGCAGTCCTCACATGGGCTCGTCCCTGCCTCTCACAGGCCACAGCCAAGCCCAGCCTGCCTGGGGTTTCACTCTCTGAGCGGGGGAATCAAAGGTCTGTGCTGGTTACATATTTTATATCAAAACAGGTCCTTCTAGAACATCTGAGGAGTTATTTCATCCATGACGTGTGTCTTACGCTGTGGAGAAAATGTGCGATGCTCTCTCTGTCATGTGTTCTGTCCTCCACTCACAAATGTTCACTCTACAGTCACACAGTGCTAAGCAGCACGTCATACATGTGCTGGGGACGCATGTCTGCGCTGAGCCACGTCCTCATGGAGTCCTGGGAGGGCAGTGGACACAGCAACACGAAAAGGAAAGGAGTCTGAGGAGGACCCAGCCACCATTACAAGTTCTGAGAAGCCAAGGAGAGGCCGGTGTTCTCAGGGGAGGACAGACAGGCACAGACTTCCATAGAGTAACAGCCCCCTTCCCAGCAGGTCAGCTCACTGGGAGGGAACGGTCCCCTCTGCACTGTGCGCCCAGCGGAGCCTCTGCCCCCATCGCTCTGGGGCAGGGCGAGCAGGGAGGGTGGTTGTCAGGTCTCACACCTGCCATCACATTCTCAAGTTTTGCTGGTGTTCAGTGTTTCTGCCAGAAGTGGTCCCAGGGCCCCAGTCAGCAGGGGGCCGACATTCAGGCTTCGGGGTATAGCCTAGAGCCCAAAGCCAGGTATCCCAGGGCTGCAGTGACCTCGGCCGTGACCTTGGTGGGTTCCATGGCAGAGAAACTTCCTGGATCTCCCCAAGTCTGCTGTACCTGCCTCACCCATCGGTGAGCGTCACTGCAAATGGAAAAGGTGTCCGCAAGCCAAGCTGGCACTTAGGTTTTATCCTTTAAACCGTTTTTTAAATTTATTTTCCTCTTTCCACTGTATATTCAGAGCCTGGCCTGCTATAGATATTTGCTAAATGGACTAACATTTGGCACATACTTCGTGCCTGCTAAGGACGGAATTTGAATCAGTGTGTTTCATGGAAATTTTTAACACTTAAAAAAAAGCACCAAATTAACTTGAAATAAGTTGCAATACATATGTTCCCTTAAATATTGATAATGACCACAAGTATATTATAAATGTAACTAAGATTTATGATATAACATAGGAGTTTAAGGAATAGGTTTAGTAGATAAGTAGTTTATTATTTTTTTAATCCTAGATTTGCCATTAAATTTAGTAAAAATTTTAAACTTTCTGGGCCTCAAATTCCTATAACTGAGTAATTTTGGCAATAATATATATCTTATTATTGCTTTAGTTAAGATATACATGATTTAAGGCTCCTAATTTAATATCTATTCCATTATAAATAAATGGTAGCTATGATTACTATAATTATCATTTTTATTGTTACTATTTTATAATATTATAAATCAGAATGAATCTCAAATTCTTCTTGCCAGTAGATAGACATAATTTCTGTTTAAATTTAAAGGGAAATTATTATTCACATAACATTCCATAAAATTTCATTAATGTATTAAAACTCATAAAATATTTATCTTTCCAAATTTTACATGAATAAGATGTCAAGCCCTAATTAAGAAAAGGATGGTTGGTATGTTTGGCTAGGTGCAGTTTATAAAAATGGACACAAATTCTAACGATAAGTGCAAAAATGAGAACATTATTGGCAACTCATAGGACAGATAAAAGTTTAAATCTCTTCATGTACCTAAAACTCTTACAATCTTATCTAATAAAAGAGTAATTACTAATTGTGTCACTCCACTACATTCCCAAGCCATGCCCACCAGCCAATCACAGTGACTATATGCAAATTAACCCAACCAAAATGGCAGCTGGCAGCCAAGGAGCTAAAGCAAACAGGAGGCATCGTTGTCCCAGCGATGGAGGAAGCTGCTTGCCTTGGCCAGCTGTGACTCTGCTCAAGGCCACAAAGTTTCAATTATAAAAGCCATGGAGCTGGAGCAAGGAGGAGGCTTGGTTGCCCCGGCAACTGAGGAAGCTGCCTGCCTTAGCTGGCTATGGCCTCTGCTCAAGGCAACAAAGTTTCAATTATAGAAGATAAATAAATCCCAGATACCTGCTTCCAGCCAGTCTCGCTAGTAACTTGGGTTGTTGGGGGCTGTAGCCAGGCTGCAAACAACCATCAGCCCCTCACACAGGATGGCCCCACCCTCATGGGGTGAGGATCTCTGATGGGGGCTTGGCCAGCCTGCAAACAGCCATCAGCACCTCACCCAGACTGGCCAGGCACCCCAGTAGGACCTCTACCCTGATCTGGGACATCCTTCAGGGCAAACCAGCTGGCCCCCACTCATGCACCAGGCCTATATCCTCTATAATAAAAGGGTAATGTGCAAATTGACCCTAACAGCAGAACCACTGGGAGTGACTGGTCACTATGACACACTGACCACCGGGGGGCAGACGTTCAACGCAGGAACTGCCCCTGGTGGTCAGTACACTCCCACAGGGGGAGCTCTGCTCCGCCACAAACCAGGCTGATGGCTGCCAGTACAGCTGCGGTGTTGGGAGCCTTTCCTGCCTCATCAGCAGCGCTAAGGATGTCTGACTGCAGCTTAGGCCTTCTCCCTGCTGGCAAGTAGACATCCTCCAAGGGCTCCCAGACTGCCAGAGGGATGTCTGACTGCCAGCTTAGGTTTGGTCTCCCGGGGAGCGGGCCTAAGCCAGCAGGTGGACATGCCTTCAGGGGTCCCAGACTGCAAGAGGACACAGGCCAGGCTGAGGGATCCCCCACGAGTGCACAAATTTTTGTGCACCAGGCCTCTAGTCAGCAATATAAATAGCTAAGTACCAAGGAAAGGGAAAAATGGTAAAATCGGGCATTTTACAGGTTTCATGGATATAAAATGACAAATATCTACTGCAAATGTAAAGTCCCTCTCTCTTAAAGAACTACAAATCAAACTACAATGAGGCATCCCTTCTGCCAGCTCATTGGTGCCAGTCCCTTGATGGGATTCTGACGCAGTTGTCAGGGAAACCCCACAGTGAGGCTCTCTGAACTCAAAGGGCACATCTTTCTCTGGCCATTTCTCTGGCTTGCACATTTCTGTTTCCTCTATCTCAAAGTGCTTTAGATGTATTGCCTCTTAAAGACTGTCTTTGGGAAGAATCGATCAGCATCGCATATGCACGCTGCATGACTATGTAACATAGAAATAGTTTCTAAAGTGTGATCCAGAGGCTGTAGCTCTCTGTGGTGAAAATTGTGGGACCTCTAAAGAAATAAAACATAAATCTGGCTTAAACTCTGAAATATAGAGACCCAAGGAAATAGCAAAAAAATATTAATGAAAAAGTTCCATAAATTCATCAAAAAGATGAATGAAAGCAATTGGGCAACAAATACAAATGGCTTCACCACTGCAAATAACCAGCAGTGAAAGGCTGCTTATAAGAGACATGACTACACCCAGCAGAGCAATTCACGAGGGGCAGCAGCTTGTGTGGCACAGGTATTGATTAGCCAGAACAAAAATGAATCGGAACTGATGGTAAGGGCATTCCGATGTGTGCTGGCTGGGGGTCAGTTCTGTTGGGACCCTGCATGACATGGGAAGTTTAACCTAGACTGATGGGCTAGATTGCACCTGACAGATGAAGAATACAGGGTTTCATCTCTTTAGAAAGTAACAGCCTAAGATTTCACAGAACAGATAATTTACCTACTCAAAATAGATAAAAATGATGGGTAGATAGATGTATATATAGGCAGAAGATGAGAGATAGATATCAATAGATAGATACAGTAGATAGATAATATACAGAGTAGAGGCCCAGTGCATGAAATTTGTGCACTCAGAGTTGGGGGTCCCTCAACCTAGCCTGTGCCCTCTCACCATCTGGGAGCTCTTGAGGGATGTCTGTCTGCTGGCTTAGGCCCGCTCTCGTCACCACCACTGCACTCGCCAGCCATAAGCCTGACTTCTGGCTGAGCAGCACTCCCCCTGTGGGAGCACACTAACCACCAGGGGGCAGCTCCTGTGTTGAGTGTCTGACCCCCTGGTGGTCAGTGTGCAACATAGCGACCTGTTATTTTGATGTTTGGTCAATTTGCATATTAGCCTTTTATTATATAGGATGATAGATAGCTATCAACAGATAAGGTAGTTAGATAATGTACCTAGATGATAATCTCAGTCCTGATTACAGTTCCCAGTCTGAATGCTTTATAAGAACCACATCCACAGCAAGTCCTTGTACATAAATAAACCAAATCAAACTCTATATTTTCTGAAAGAGGAGATGAGTGTATATCTTTTGCATTTTGTATTGCTTGGTATTTCTGTATTGTATTTCTATTCAATTATTTCAAGAAAAATTACTGGATATTTTTTTGAAGTGTTTTCTCTGTTGAAGATTCATTCAATATTTTTTAAATGTATCATTCTTGGTTTATAGTTTACATTATTCTAATAGTCTTTTTCTGAGTTTTATATTCCTTCTATGCAAGTCTAATTATACCTGATATACGCGAGGTTCTAATATTTGGTGAGAGCTTTACTCCTTCATGTCTATTCTTTTTATTTCAGAATGTATTAAGGAGTTATGCCTTTATTTTATTGATGACCATTGGAATCTTTTTGTCAGGTTATATAAAGTATCTCATTAGGCCTTTAATTAGAAATGCACTCGGTCTATAACTTAACTGGGAAAGAGCTGTCACGTCTTCATGCGTCCTTGCAGGTTTCAATAGGCACATGGTGGGTCTGCATAAAGAACTTCCTTGCTCCCGCAGTGCGCCCGGCGGCCCGTCTGCCTCCAGCTTCAACCTGTTTGGACGGAGCAGACCCAGGGGCGCCCCTTCTTCCTGCGCCTCATCCAGCCTCCACCTTCAGAACCACCTCCCAGAGCGGCGTCACACCGCCCTTTCCTGCCGTGACTCCTCTGCCACACCCACGAGCCCGGAAGGCGCCACAGCGACTCCAGCAGGTGGAGGCCCAGCACCCCGGCCCCGCCCCTGCACCCCGCACCCACCTCTCTGGGCTTCTGTTCCCAACGCCACCTGTGGCTCTGGGGTGGGGGGCTCCTCCCGCGAGTTGGGGGAGAAGGAGCGCAGGCCCCGAGCATCTTAAGCTGCAAACCCAGCCGCGGCGCCTGCTCCCCCGACAGGAGCCCCCAGGATGGTGGGCTGACCCTCTGGGCGCCATGGGAGGCCCTGGCCTCAGAGAGGAACCTTCGGGGGTGCACAGACCCCCCTCCCCCACTGACTTCCGGCAGAAGCACTTCCGGGGCAGGAGTGAACCTCCTGGAGAAGAGGGGCAGCACCTGCCTCAGCTCTGCACAGACCCTCCTCGCTGACTTCCGGCAGAAGCACTTCCGGGGCAGGAGGTGAACCTCCTGGAGAAGAGGGGCAGCACCTGCCTGAGCTCGGCACAGACCCTGCTTGCTGTGACTTCCCGGGGCAGGAGGTGAACGTCCTGGAGAAGGGCAGCACCTGCCTCAGCTCCGCGGGCTGCAGCCCTGGGCCGGGCTGGGCAGCGTCTCTATGCAAGGCTCCCCCTCAGCACAGCCTGGAGCTGTGGAGCCCGGAGGCCTGGGAGGGCCCTGCACCCCTGGGTCTGGCTTGCCTGGGCCTCTCCCGGAAACTACTGGTCATTCTTTCAACCACCCCGAAGCCCTCTCCCAGGCACAGGACCAAATGCTTTTTGCAGTTAAAAAAGAAGAAGAAGAAGAAGAAGAAGAATTTAATGCGTGGGTCTTCCGGTCAGGCTTCTCCACAGTTTGTGCTTTGTAACATATGGTAAGTGTTTTGTTGTTGTTCCTCCATTTGTCTTAATCATGTTTTTTTCAACAAAGAAACAAGCCGAAATCCCAGTTAGCATGTCTAGAGAAGGTGCAGAGAGAAGGTGGCATATACTAGGAGGATGGGTCGTGGAGTTGAGCGAGAATAAAATCTCACTTCACAAATTCTTGGGCAAATGTGTGTCTTTAGAGTAAATAGCAAGCTTGGAAAATGTTGAAAATCTCAGAATACTTATACTAAACAGTTTTACTGCACTGCAAATTACATCCTGACTAAACAGAGCCGACCAGCTAGAGGAATTAGTGATTCTGAAGACAAATTTGAATAGTGCCTAGAGTTTAATAGCCAAGTACCAATGTGAGTTTCTTGGTCTTAACAGATATGCAATGGTAATTCCAGAGAATATAAGGTGATGGGGGGCGGTGGGGGGGACTAGCTGGGGGAGATACAGAAATGCTCAACATTGTCTTTCCAACGTTTTTGTAAATCTGACATTATTGCAAAATAAGTAATCATTTAAAAATACTGAGGACATATTATGCAAACACTTCATGCCAATACAGTTGACAACTCAAAAAATATACAAATCCCTAAATCCCTTGCAAATCATATGGTGAGCCTCATACGTACTTTTTATCCTTCGGTTTCCATACTTATGGATTCTTTGGTTATCATTGTTTTGTTTAAACAGATGATCACCTTTAAGGGTATTATTTAATTTTAGCAAAAGTAGGTTCTAAAATTATTGTAGGGATTTACATTTTTTATAGATTGTAATAGATTAGTAATATCCTACAGGAGAAAGCATACAGCTTTGTTTCAGTCCCAGGCATATTCATTAGAGTCGTGCAGATACGTGAGGCGAGCACGTTCTGTGGCCCAGCGTGGAGAAAGTGTCCCACGTGTACACTGGATAATGCCAAGGCCAGAACATGGGTCACTGTGCCACCTCCTTTATTCTTTCCACACCAAGTTATTGCATGCCTAATGTATGCTGGACAGAGGCCCAGGTGCTGAACGGAGGGAGTGACAAACAGATCCCTCACCCTCTTGAAATGGACAAGCAAACAGCTAGAAGCATCGCCCAGTTCCACACGGACTCATGGTATCAGAGCAGCATAAGAACAAGGAGCTTACGTCTCTGCGACCTAAGGTGACCAGATTTAAAGCGGTACACCATTGACCGGGGGTTCTTTTTCTTTCTTTCTTTTTTTTTTATTACTACTTAAAATATTACAAAGAGTAATTGGGACTTTTTTAAAACGCCGCAGGACGCAGGACAAACTGTTAAAAATCGGGACTGTCCCGCCAAAAGCGGGACGTCTGATCACCTTACTGTGACCAGGCGTGAGAATAGCAAACTCATGTGAACATTGAGACTCCCTGTTGACCAGCCTTCAGAAATGGGTGCAACCACAACGCAAAGCGTTTCCCTCTGGCTTCTCCGGGGAAAACCATCTGCTGGAGAAGGCAGAACAGAGAAGTTTCTGGAAACTATCCTAAGAGCTGAGCTCAGGTGCTGCTGACCAATGGAACAAGATAGAAATAATACATGCAGCTGGGTAGAGCGCTGGCTCCATATGGACCACATGCCTGTACCTCTAACTGTTCACGTCTTTGGACACAGCCCTTGGAAAGCTCATGGCTGACACATGCTCCCCACGGGAACCTTGGCCTGTCCTCTCAGGGTTCAGACGCTGGTCACAAGTCAGAGTTGCAACGGGGGACTCGCTGGGGCATTGCAGATGGGTCAGCAGCACACAGAGCAGCATCCATGTCTTGGCAACAGAAGGGAGAGGCTATGAAATAAGCCTGTGGACCATTGCATGTGCTCAACTGCTTCACTGGAGGCAGTTTTATTTCCCTTTTACACAGATATCGATAGTCATTCTGTCATTTTAGAATTAGGTCACTAAGCTGTTCCAACAGCCTGCATTGTCCGCTATTCTAACCATCAGGATAAATATTTCCAGAAATTGGTCATTAGAGCAGATCATTTAACTCCAAAACGTTACTTTCAACCTTCGTCAAAATCAGCAAAGCCTGCTATGTATGTATATATGAATGTATAGAAATAAACTCATCCACTTACGTTTTCCCTCTACAAATAAAACACGGGGACCTGAAAATTCTATCATTTTAATATAAAAAATGGCACACTTCACTGCCACCAGTAAGTCAAGTGCAGCAAATTTCTTTTCCTAAAGTGGTTTGGGAGGGGCTGACCTCCCCAGCTGATGTCCTTGTGCCTATGTCCTTGGTGGCAGGTGAGTCAGAAGGCCAGTGACATGGATGGCCCAGCCTGCTACTCGAAGGCGAGGGCTCTGTCTATGAGAAGCTATGAGTCGTTATGAGGTCAGATTCACCACCCCGGCCCCAGGAGAGCTATGTTCCGACACACTGACTCTGTCACTAATGACTTAGCGTCATTCCATATTCTCTGGATCTGACTGAATTTGTGACACGATAGTTGCTTTCTGACGATTGTGGCAGTTGAATCTCTGTAAATAAACAGAGCAGTACTGCAATTAAAATAAATGAGAGTGTTTTCTATTGGTGCCCAGTAGGAGGGGGAGGGTTGACTAGAAATCGCCAATATCCTTTGCTGTGGTCTCTTTGGACAAAGCTACTTGAAGGCCCATCTTTTCTCTTCCCAGATAATTTCAACAGTAATTCCTGTGTGTGTGTGGTTTTGTTTTTTTTTTAAGTCTTTCAAAGATTTTCATGTTTTGAGTTTTTGTCCCAAAGTCCTTAGTAATTTTTACAGCATCAGTGGCAACACACATTCATTGAGTTTGCTCATGAGGCTGCTCACGAATGGTATGCTTTCTGGACAAGACTTCTACTGCTGAGTTGGGAGAAAGCTGGAGCCTATGGTGGAATTAGACCTGTGTTTGCTCATGGAGGGCTTCCAGTTGACAATTCGTTATGATCAGGGTGTTCTGAGTGTTGGTGGTTTTGAGTTAATTAGTATCCTCCCAGGGATAGGAGTGGAGCGGGGAGGTGATGTTGGCCCTCATGGCCCAGCTCCTCAGGCTTCCACTGTGAAGAGAAATCTTCTGAGAGAAGGTGAGCCCGTGTTTACATAAAGCCTCTGGGAGACCCAGAGGTAGGTTATGGCTGCACTGATACACAGCGAAAGAGACAAATTCTTTGCATTGCCGTATGGACATTCATAAGGCGTTAGCATAGGAGAAGCTCAAGGAATGCGGTCCTGCCCGGGTTTTCTCCCAGGAGGCTTTCATTTCCTCGGAAGCACTTGGTAAATCAACCTCTGCTGCACATTCGGAAACTGACACATCCCTCACTACGGGGAGTGAGTAGACACTGACTTTGTGTGGCTAAAGGACAGAAAGTATCAAAGGCGGCAAGGATGAAAGGAAGTGAAAAGAAGTTAACGGTTCGGATGACACGCCCTTGTACATTCCAAGAAATTACACAGCAACCGCTGAAGGCTTCGTGGGTTCTGGTGGCAGAAACGCTGTGAGTAGAGAAAACAGGATTTCCTTTAAATGCTGTAGCCAATGGCATCTGATGCTGAAAAGTTAAGAGCGTTCTTAAAACTTAGTTTTAGGAATAAAGCTCAGCTTTGTTGGGTCAGTGTATCTCTCCATATCCGTATCTACCTGTCTCTCCATTGCCTTTCCACCATCTTCACCTGGATCAAGATAGAGAATCTTTTCCCCAGTACTGATTGTCTTTAATTAGGAAAGAGGGTCAATCTTGTCTTTGTTATTTCATCTTGGCCAAAAGGGGGAGTTAGAATCGGTTCTCATTCTTATGGGTAATTTAATTTTAATACATCTCATAGTTTATGGATTTTATATCTTGTTTAGAATTTTTTTTTCTATATCTAGTTTACAAAGACATCATCTTCCATCTTTTTCTAGAGGAATTACATGTTTACCTTCAAGTCTTTTGTCCATCTCTAATTTTTGTGTCTGTATGGTTTAAAATGGGCTTTTTCACGATGGCAAAACCAATGCAAATTCATGTTCATTAATGTTGAAATTTGGTAATACTTTTTGCTTTGCACATTGAAATACTGAACAAGAGTGCAAATTGGTGAATCACGAAAAGCGTCAATGAATAAATGCGGTAAGTACAGCACTGAGCAAAAAATACCAGTCACAGAATAATACACATGTTACAGCTTTGTTTATATGAAATTTTAAAGCAGGCAAAAGTGAGCAATATATTTAGAAGTACAAAAGTAATTAATAATAAAATCAAGGAAATAATTCTAATGGATTTCAGGAAAGTGATTTCCCTGGGAAGGCGAAAGGCCAGCAATAGCCAAGTATAATATAGAAGTCAATGGAGAGGCTACCATAATGGATTTCTCAAGGTGGGTGGCTGGCTGTTTTCCTCTCAATCAAATAAATACACACTTTTTCTTTGGATGGGCCACCTATAATAATAAACCAGATTTTTTTACAGCAAAACACAAAGTGGGAAAACCTCAGTGACGTAAGTGGACAAACAGTGGAATGATACTTGAAGTTGTTATGAAAAATACATCTTGAGGATTCATTGTTTTTTGTTATCAGAATCTGAAAAAATGCACTGGACTTATGCATCAGTAGAATAACTATTTTTCCCATTTATTCCATAAATACGGCAAGTAAGAAATATCTAAATGTGCAGATCCTTTTTGTGGCAATGTGTAGCAGCTAAATAATGAACAGGTTTGTAATAATTAAAATGGTCCCTCATTTCTATTGATTTCTTCTGGGCAAATCTCCTTCTTGCAAGTTCAGAAGCCCTGTCCAAAGGCACTGACATGGAATTCTCTGAGCCTCTGGTAGACCCTGGTCTCTCCTGGCCAAACTCTTCTCTTGAATTTCTAGGATGATGTCATTCCTTTGTATTTAAATAAAAAGAAATTTGCATGTGTTTTTTTCCCCCTTAATTTAAATAAGAAGCTGACTTACGGGTACTCTGCAGTTAAAGTCACTTCTGGAAACGGTGTTGTCTGTGTCAGGGGTTCTACAACATTATTCTACATCGCTATCGCCTGACAGTTATGCAAAACATTGATGCCTGATCTCACACCAAGAAAATCAAGAGTAATTGGTCTTGGATGTGAAAAGGCCTGAGGACTTTTGAAAGCTAAGTGATTCTAACAGGCAGTAAAGTTGGTGAATCAGTGCACTTCATTATCTGCTTATAAATGTAGCAGGATCTTCAAATAAATAAATGATTATTTCAGTTATTATATCTTGACATGGAAAAAAGAACTAAGCAGCACTAGAATAAAATCACCCAGTCATTCCCAAACAGGATGCCACTGAGTATTTGAAATTGTATTTGATTTCAATCCAAAGAGACAGACTCATTTTTCCCCTGAATTAGGATTTCTGATGGGTGGTTTCTGAATTATTGTGAGTTAGAAGATATAATACCTATGAATTCTTTAATCGATAAGTGACTCTTAAAGTTGTCCAGAATCCTTCCATGTGGCCCAAAGAAATGGTCTCCCATGTGTGCAGATGGCAGGGATGCCATCAAACCTTGGGATGCAAACCATAAAACCCAAGTGTGTAGAGTCCATTGCAATGTCTGCAGAATCTCAAATAAAAAAAGAAAACCTCACCTGGCTGGTGTGGCTCAATGGTTGAGTATTGACCCATGAACCAGGAAGTCAGGGCACATGCCCGGGTTGCAGGCTCGGTTGGTCCCCAGTGTAGGGTGTGCAGGAGGCAGCCGACGAATGATTTTCTCATCATTGATGTTTCTCTCTCCTTTCTTTCTCTCTCTGAAATAAAAAAACAACAACAACACACATTTTCTTAAAAAAAGAAAACCTCAAATTTTAACAAAAAATAGTTGTACTATTTATCAAATTACTGTCTTGTATTCATTTTAAAGATCATAAAATGGCTAACTTTATGCAGTTTTACGCCCTTCAGTCCTTTCATGATGTTGAGATTCACTAAACTTTGAACATCTTAGTTTTGGTTGTCACAGATGCATTAATTATATGAATGAATTGAAGTAATAAGTAAACATAAACTAATAACAGTAGCTTGGATACTATTAAGCAGAGAACCAGAGAGAGTTCACCTCCAGGGATGCAGCTGTGTGTGTCCTATAAAAATCCTTCTCAGCCCAAGTCATGTTAATTCACAGCTGAGTCAATCAACTGGAAACATTTCTAAATTGCCCTTTTACTTCTTAATTTATATTTTGAAATTATTGTAGATTCACATGCAGTTAAAAGAAATAACACAAAAAGATTTCATACAATCCTCTCCTTGTTTTTCTAATAGAAACATCTTGTGTATTATAAAACAACTAGTGGCCTGGTGCACAAAATTTGTGCACATTAAAAGGGAATTAATTAGAGAAAATATTTTAATATTGTTATTTGCCCTTTATCTATAATAGAAGTATCTGGCTGGCCCCACCCCTATTGGGCAACACCAAGACTTGGCAGGCCCCACCCCTGTCAAGACCCGCTGGATGGGGGATGCAACCTCATATCCCAGCACTGGGGCGGGGGGTCACAGCCTCATGGGGGTGCAGCCTCATTGGGGGATGGTCTCAGGTCCCCCACCCTGGAGCCATGCAGCATCAAGTTCCTGATGATTTGTCCTTAAGGTGTCACAGCATTACAGCATTATGGCGTGATGATCATTTGTATATTAGCCTTTTATTATGATGATGTTACAGCCAGGAAATTGATTACTGATACACCACACCTACCTTATTTAGATTTTACAGGCACTCATGTGTGTAACTTTACAAAATATGTAGGTTTCTTTGACCAGCACTGGAGTCAAGATCCAGGACATCTTTCTCACCAAAAAGATGTCCCAAGCTACGCTCTCCCAAACAAGCCACCTTGTCCCCTCTTCTTCCCTACCTCCTGGCAACAGGTAACCTGGTCTCCATATGTACGCATCTATCATTTTCAGAATTTTACATAAATTAAATCATATGATAACATTTTTGAGATTGAATTTTTTCACTCAATACAATTCATTTGAGGTATAGTTAAATTTTTGCGCCTGTCAATTGTTCTTTCCTTTTATTGGCAAGAACCTTTCCACGGAGTGGAGGTACCCCTGACTGTTTTAGCATTCCCCTGTTGTGAGGCGTGTGAGTTGCTTCTAATTTGGGACTATTGAAATCAAGGTGTATCAACATTGTGCACAGGGTTTTGTGTGTATATAGATTTCTGTTCACTAAGATAAATGCCCATGTGAGCAGTTTCTGGGTTGCATGTTTACTTTGGAAGAAGATGCCATTTCACATACCCAAAACTAACTTATGAGTTTCTCGGCATTCTTACCATCATCTGTGTATTTTCACCAAAATGTTTTATATGTAAACCATTTGATTGAGTCTGTTGTGACAGCCTGTTGTGGATTTAATTTGGAATTCCCTAATATCTAATGATTGTGAATCACACTCCATTTGCTACTTTGCCATCTGTATCTCTTTGGTGCAACATCTCATCATGCTTTTTAGTTTATTTTCTTATTGTTGAGAGATTAAATATTTATTAGTATTTCATGTAATTATAATCACTTCTAAAGTTCATAGGGCAGATTTTTTTTATTAACTAGTCTTTAAATATCTAACAAATGAAACAAACATTTTGTTTATTAAATTTCACTCTAGGATAGCTTTTTCTCCAAATTTCCATTCAGTTGATTGCAAGGAAAGGACTAGATATATAACACATATCAGTTCAATGGCAGAGCAAGGCCTTTGTGCTAGGTAAGATCAATGGAACCAAAAGACCAATCTCCAACGTCAAAGTAATGAATCCTCAGTTCTATACCCTCTTCATGTTAAACACCCTTTTAAAAAAGATTACCACAAAGTTCCTTAACCTGCCCCAACGTGCAATAGTCTAAAACACATGACAGTGAAAATCCCCTATGTTCCTTCATCTCTCCATCTCGATTTCTTATTCCTACGATGCCTAGGCCACCTTTCACTGCCTGTGACAGTCACTCTCATGATGATCTATGCTTTGCTCAGCCAGTTTCCCCTTGATATTCCCAGTCAGTTTTACCCAATGCTATTCATGGAGCAGCATTGACAACATTGAACTTCTATATTTGAACCTGTTGGAGGAAAACATTTCCACAGCATTTCAAAGTCATGGACTATTCTAAAGACTTACTTGTTATCTGTGTTTATAGCAGGTCTTTTCTTAACAGTCTGTGGTGAAAGGGATAGGCTCTGCCATATAAATAGATTTTACTCTGGCTCAGGTTCATCCTCTTGGGATGAATTGAAAACTGTGAAGGCCTATCTTGCCTGTGTGTTTCCTTTCTCAGCCTTAAGATACGATCTGTCAACAACTAAGATTAAATCTGGAGTTTGGAGGAGTTGTCTAATAAATCTGGTCAAGGTGTACGCAATTCTCAATCAGAGGAGAGAGTCATGGATCTCTCCAGATAAAGAGAAAAGACTAGCAGAATTTAAGGTGTCATCACAATGGATAGTAATATATGGGAAATACAGTATTAAAATTCCATAAGAGCTAAAGCTGCATAATGAAAAATGTGGCAAAATTTCAGTAAGCGGCAAGGATTATATGGAATAAGGGGTCGTAGTGCTGAAGAGGCATCCTAAAATTGGATCAGTACAAACCTTCACTGATTTGTCTGCTGCTATGATGGCCCTAGACAAGGAAAATAGGATTTTGATTAAAAGGGAAAAAAAGGACTGAAGTAATAAACTGGTATATCAAAACATTTTTGAAGTTAAGTCAGAACTTCAAAGGTTTTGTCCAGATGGATCCTGTAGAAAATAGTTGTAAAATTTCTAAATGAGGAAGGACAGTGTGAGGAGATGTTAAAGACCTGATTTTTAAAGTCACAAAATACCATTCGCATTCACACTTAGGGGGAGATTCCCTCACCAAGAACTGTAATGTCGGTTACATTTGGTGATGGTTAAAAAAAGTGAAAGCTTTTGCCTACAACAGCCATTGAGAACTAGAAAAGCTCTTAATGGCTTATTAATAAATAGCCTAAAATATTTCGAATGACTTATACTTAATTTATCAGGATGGAAATATTTAACTCTTTGGGAATGTCTTTGTTCAGGCTGCAATATAACAAAATACCACAGACTTGGTGGCTTGTAGGCAATAGAAGTCCAAGAGCAGGTGCTGGCATAGCTGAGCGAGGGCCTTCTTCTGGATTACAGATTTCTCATTGTATCCTCATGTGGGGAAGCGACGGGAATTCTTTGTGATCTCTGATAAGAGAACTCATGTGGGCTCCATTTTGTGACCTAATCACTTCCCCAAAGCCCCCTCTATTCATACCATCTCTTTGGGGATTCAGTTTTAAACATAGGAATTCTGTGGAGACACAAATGTTCAGACCATAGGCTTAATTATGATCCTGGAATATAGTCATTCAAATGAAATTGCACATTTCCTTTAAAACCTACATTGAGATAACCAGTGTATGTTAGGGGTCATTGTTATCTTTAGAATATAGCAGACTTTTTTTTAAATTTTTATTTATTTGTTTTCATCGCTCTTCTGCTTTTTTTTTTATTGCTTAAAATATTACAAGGAGTAGTACATATGTCTTCTGTTTTTTTCCCTCTTGACTTTCCCTCGGCCTCCCCTATCCCCTCCCCCCCCCAGTGTTTTGTGTCCATTGGTTATGCTTATATGGATGCATAAAAGTCCTTTGGTTGATCTCTTTCCCCTTCCCCCCAACCCTCCCTGGCCTTCCTGCTGTAGTTTGAATATAGCAGACTTTTATTCACATAGTATTTAAGGGTAGAATCTCAGGGAAATTTAAGATCCCCTATAGTCCTGGTGAACAACCTATGAAAAAGAGGGGGGTGCCCCTGTAGAACTCAGAGGCATCACTGTGGAGGTGAATTGCTGAGGTTCATAAAAGGAGTTAAATAGTTATCGATTATCTTGATCTAAAGCAACACTGAAGAAAGCAAAGCAAAGATCTATAACAATAAAACAAGTAGCCTTAATACTGTCTATAAAGCAGTACAATGTTTTTCCACAGCATGACATACATTTTGTGGAGATCTTTAAATGGTACTTAATTTGGGCGAACACATATCAGAAATTCTAAATTAGCTGTCAGTTGATTATGAATAGAAGAGTTCTTAAGGATCTCCAAAAACACTATTGGAGGAGCATCTGTTTTGAAGAATCTGTTTGCTTCATAGATTGCAAACCGCTAATCTAGGGGAAGGAATGTCATGGGAGCAAAGACTTCCTGTTGGAGGGTCTGGCGGGATAGTCATAGATGAGGCTGAGTAGCCACTTGAGGCTGAGGGAGAGCTGGTGACTGCGGCAGGTTTGGTATTGTAATGCTTGTATCAATGGCATTTTTGCATGGTGTCTTTTAATACTAAGAGAGATTTCCTCTTGTGAGTTCCAGAGTAGAATAGCAAAGTGGGCTGTGATTCCTTCTCAGAGGAAGATAAACCTCGTGAAAGAGTGCTTAAATATATAGACCTTTATTAATCTGCCCTTTCATTTTTCCCTTTAGATTTTTTAGCTACTGTTTGGCAATTGTTTTCAATGTATTTTTTGTTTATATTATTTACAGGTATTTTTATGAAGTATTTTCCTCCACTAGTGCTTAATGACTCAGGGGAAAGGACCTAGTACGATACGTCATTGGTTCATCAGTAAGTCACTTTCCTTTTTCTTTTGTTCTAATGTTCTATGAAGATGTATTGTGAGGAGATTGACAACACAGTTTTTTAAAAACACTCAAGCATTTGTTTGTATATTTAATCCCTTATTTCTGGTTTAAGGTCATTCACAAAACGTAAGTGAAGAGCTGAGTTCACATTTCTTCATAATCTTTTCTTGAATGGTGTTTACAGGTTAAATATCTTATCCCTAAAATCTCTGAAGAATGTTGGGCAATGGATTAGTATTCAACATAGTTGCATGAGAAAGCTTTAGAAATAGCCTCCAAAATATGCTGTCCAATGGCTATTGCGTTTCCAAATCTCTGACTTTCTCATTACCTCCCCACTCTGTGTTTGCATCTATCAGATGTTCCTATTAACATCTGAAACCATTAATAGATCTCTGATAGTGTTAGATTACATGTTCCTAAGGCTATTCCAAATTTCTCTGGAAATACTTGTTTTTCTTACTTAGGCTCTAAAAGTCTTTGACATAAGCTGTCAGCTCAGAGGGAGACTAGGGCTGAAAACACCAGTGGGGCCCCTGTCTGCTAGAAGGAGATTTCGATACAGGAGCCTCTTAAGCTTTCAGGTTCCTGGCTGAGCCATGGGAGCATGTAGATCCGAAAGAGGAGCAGAGATAGAAAAATCGAGCCTAAGGTAGAGGTGGAGGAATATTAGACTAAGGGTCACCCTGTTCCAGTTCTCTTTTGGGGTAATCTAAAAAAAAAAATAGCTTTAAATACTCTATATTTTTATTTCCCTTTGCTAAACTATTTTATAATGAAGCAATTTGTGTATCTGAATTTCCTTTGGAAACTTCTTTATTCCACTAACAAAATGCAGGCTAATTAATGAAATTTTACTCCTGTTCTTCAAAAGACTCCTGGTCCCAATAATAGCGTAGCAACAGTTTGAGGAAAATCTTATTTAAATGTCTTGTGTTTCAGACCCCACTTGTAGGCTTTCGCCAATCACAGACTCCACAACCTGTGATTCTCAGGACACAAACGCTTAGAGAAGAGATCTCACTGAGAACGAGGTGCTCACAGACAATATAGCACAAAAATGACATGATTTATTGGTAACTGACCCAAAGCAAAATTGGCCCAAAGGACTCAAGCCACGAAGTACCTTGTGCACACCTTCGGCTCTGAGCTGATTCCAAAAACCAGTGTATTAGGAACAATATCTGTCCTTCCCTACAACATCCTCCTGCATCCTCACAGCAAACAGGAGGATAAGCAGAAGCAGTTTGGCCTGGGGTGGGATTGAGATGTCTTAGGACATGGCTCTCCATGTCCACAGGCTGCTGTAGGAGGTGTTCAGTTTACACCCTTCCATTGCCAATCTAGCCTTCAGAGTTCCAACTCAGGAACGAGCTTAGTAAGAAATCAACTTATCACCAGCAGAGGAGCTGGCCGGAAGTTAGAATGATTTGAAAAGTTGTTGCATCCATCAGCTGTAGGTACATTGCTCTGAAAAGGGACCAATCAAACATTACAAAATAATTCCTGGAAGAAAAAATGTGCACTAATGATAAAAAGAAATAGAAGAGGAACAAACGGATGGCATAATGATAGAATGGTAGAACTAAAAAGACAGGGGATCTGAAAGATCAAGTTATGAAACTGACCTACCAACATAGATGATGTAAGAGATGAAAATAAGTGAGAAATCTTAAGGAGTCTGGAGCTTCAGGAAGAGAAACTTGATGGAATGCAGAAGGATAAATCAAGAGACAGGAGTAGCCAACTCAGCAGCCAACTGCTCTTTCATGCACAGTGACACACATCCCAACGGTCCACCCATGAAGCAGGTGACTGTGGAAGACCCAAGCCTGACACAGTTCCAAACACTGTCGAAAGTCCTTCACCTTCCCGGAGACATGAAGCTGGTTACATAAACAGCAATGGGAGATCACTAATAGTAAATGATTAATAAATGAGATACGAATTCTTGTCAGTAGGAAATCAATGCAACAAGTCCTTCAAAATTCTGAGGGAACATGATTTTCTAATAAGTAAACTCAAATTAGCAATTAAGTATGGAGATAAGTGCTCTATATGCATTTTTTTTTACATTCAGATTCTTAGACTATTTCCTTTTCACTGTTTACATAATTGACTAGTTCTTTCTTAATAGCTCTACATTTGTATAACCCAAGTGTTAGCTAAGGTCACCCAGTTCTTTGCAATTTACGTTAATTTGGCTCTAGTACCCAATTCTTCTGGGACTTAACTATTTCACAGTCCTTTCTGATTGCGCCGTCCTTGTTTTAGCTGGTCTCTTAATCTTGCTCTTGTTTTATTTCAATTGACTGTCATTTCTCTTTGTTATGCACAGCAATTGAGCTCTTGACTTTGTACTTATATTGTGTCTGCCTTTGTCTATCAAAAGAGTCTTCAAAGTTTTTGCTAAAACAAAGGGTTGTAGGTTCTGGGCCTCACTTCTGAGCAACAAAAAAGAAATGCCATAGCTTTGAGATGGGAAGCTTTTATACTCTCCTGGCCCTCATGTCTCTGTAAGTGGATGGAAACACCATAGGTTGAGGGTAAGTTTCAGAATGTAGGGAATTATCTCACCAACCTGCACTCTCTTCCTCTTAGAAAAACAAAAGAAGCATCACTCAGCATCTCTTTAAAAATAATTTTGTCCATCGAACTAATGATCAATTAATGTACGAGTAATACTAGATAGTTTTTGCATGGAAATATACCAATGTTTTCACCTGAATTACATTTCATATGTGTTTGGGCATATCTGACAAGCTGGTTTTGAAGTCCACTGCAGTGTGATTTTGTGGAGACTTCTTGGAGCGTGTCCATTTTAAGGAAAAACAACCTGCCAGACCAACAGAGTCCAGCAGGAAGGAGGTGTACTTAGAGAACAAAATGTAAGAGGCAGAATGGGAGCGAGGTGACATGTAAGTGATTGCTGGTAATGATGTTCTGAATTCTTTAGGGGAGAAGAAAAAGCAACAGATACCTAATGAGCTACTTTACTTTGCATCCAGTGTCTGGCAAAGCCTTGATGGATGTCCGCTTACACTTACGTTCAGACCCAAGTCATTTTGATGATTTCTTCCTTTTGAACTATGAGGACTTTATCGCTAAGATAGAGACTGCTTCTCTCTCCTGAAAATCTTTTCAATGAGTGCATTTTATTTGAAATTTAAAATATCTAAGTTATGTTTCTTGAGCTGAACAAATATTTTATGTCTAAAAACCGAAAAACCTAAACTAAACTAAAAATATCAGTTTCCTGAAGTTATCAGCATGGATTTGTGATGCAATAATTCTACCCCTTTTATGTGAAGAGCAGAATTGAATAAAACAACTTCATTCCATTTTGCACATCCTATATAATAAAAGCCTAATATGCTAAGTGTCTGGTCGTCTGGTCAGCTGTTCAACCAATCAAAGTGTAATATGCTAAATGATATGCTAAGGCTGCTCAACCGCTCACTATAATGTGCACTGACCACCAGGGGGCAGATACTTGGATCAATAGGTCAGTGTGCTGTTGGGGTCTGGCTGATTGGTACTGAGTGAGATGGGCCAGACACACCCAGAGCCTGCCTACGGTTCCTCCCAGGCTAGCCAACCCCCCGCATGACTCCTTGGCCCTGAACATGCACCGGTGGGGACCCTCGGCCTGGCCTGCACCCTCTCACAATCCAGGACCACTCAGAGGATGTCGGAGAGCCAATTTTGGCCCAATCCCACAGGCCCGGCCAAGGGACCCTACTGGTGCATGAATTCGTGCACTGGACCTCTAGTAAATAAATAAAATGTGCTAAAACCTCTGAAATATCTATCAGAATTTTTTTTAAATATATTTTATTGATTTTTTTTTTTTTTTTACAGAGAGGAAGGGAGAAGGATAGAGAGCTAGAAACATGGATGAGAGAGAAACATCGATCAGCTGCCTCCTGCACACCCCCCACTGGGGATGTGCCCATAACCAAAGCACATGCCCTTGACCAAAATAGAACCTGGGATCCTTGAGTCTGTAGGCCGACACTCTATCCATTGAGCCAAACTGGTCAGGACCACCAGAAATTTTAAGAGCAACTTTTCTTAGAAAGGTCAGAAAATTTATTTTTTTTATTTCAATTAGGTAATAAAAACTCTCAAATAACTTATTAAATGAGTCTTTTTTTCTTTCAATAAAGCACATATACTAGTACTTCATTGGAAATTAAACACAACATTTTAAGATAATTTTGCTATTAGTATTCAAGGTCAAAAAATAGCAAAACGGCAGAAAAGGAAGCTTCAATATATCTGTCAAAAATATAAAATTTACCATGAAAAGTTACTTATCACTAATTGCTTTGAAATATTGAAACATTAGGCATATGTTCTGTGGGGCTTACTCATCAAACACTTGCACACAATCTGTTCCTGTGAGTTGTCTCGTGAAGACATCAAGGTGGGGATGGGGTGTGCTGAATGAGCAATGAATTATGGGAGCTTTGTTGGGCATGAAAAGTGCACAGGTCAGGAGGTCTACTTGATGAGAAATGGAAACATTTGATTAGAAGTTCAACGTGAGAGATGGATTCATTTTCAACTCAGTGTGATCCTTTACTTGCTGCTTTCCATCTGTGGAATTCTGGCAAATGGGTCCGTGGTATCTCACTTCTAAAAATAGGCTTGCCCTGCCCTAGCCAGTTTGGCTGGGCGGAGAGAGGGATGGGCTGTGGACTGAAGGGTCTCAAGTTTGATTCTGGTCAGGGGCACATGCCCAGGGTTGCGGGATCGATCCCCAGTGGTGAGCATGCAGGAGGGAGCCAATCAATGATTCTCTTTCATCATTGATGTTTCTATCTCTCCCTCTCCCTTCGTGTCTGAAATCAATAAAAATATATTTAAAAAAATAAGTAAAATAAAAATAAGCTTGTCCTGGTCATGATCAAAGGAGAACTGGCTGGAGAGAGAATGACTATGTACAAAACGAGGAATTTGAAGAAACTCATTTCTCAGTGGAGACCCCTTTATGTTAGGAAGCTTGTGATGAATCACCCTCACTGCATTTTGAACATAAAAATTAAATTCAAAAATAAAAGTATGTGCAGAACACGACTTTCTGATTCAGTACTACCCTTCAGTAGCTGAGTGGCTTTGTATGGCTTGACTATACTTTACAACAGTGCAAAATGTATATATTGAAAACCACAGCGGGTGGGAAGTTCATTCCAGACTTGGCAGGGTACTCTCGGTGGCATTGGAGACCTCTGTGCTTACCGAAGTTTGTTTTCCAAGGTGGAAGGCTATGCCTGTCGGGATCTAGCCAGGAAAGTGGGAATGATGTCACGCATTTCTGACAGAAGGTATTACTGCAGGGAATAGAGGGACAGGTGCGGAAAGGCTACGGGCTGGACCTCTGTGCTTGACCTTTAAGGTCAGCACATTTTGCATAAGTGACTCAAAGGACTTCAGCAAAACAAACACAACAGAACAGAACAAACAAAGGGAAAACAAGTGGGAACCTGCAGCTGCCGGGTCCCCATGGCCAGGAGTGAGAATGCCAACAGGATGCCTTCTCCCTCTTTCCTCCCGACGTCCCTGTAGGGTCTCCAGTTGGCAGACCCTCACGGGAAGCTGACAGCCAAGACAGCGTGGGAATTGGAGTTTGCAGAACCCAGGGCAGGCTCGCAGCAGGCAGGCCAGTAAAGGTGGGGTTCATGCTGGGAAACACTAGGTAAACCGCCCCTGAGGGGAATGCCATGCCTGATCCTCCATGAGTCTACCTAACAATTAATGCTCAGAACATGGGGTCCCTCCATTGCTTCTTACCTTGTGTGAAACAGGTGAGCCAGATAGGACAAATTAACTGATGAGAGGCACAGAGAACCCGCCATACATTGGTCTATAGGATGTGTAAGACACTGCAGCGTTTCACAGCTCATGTGGCTGTTTCTGTTGCTATAAACCTCAACAAATCTAATGCATATAAGATTTAAATGAGCTTTTACTAAGAGAGAGAAAGGGGAGAGAGAGAGAAACTAGAGGTAAGGCTTTGTGAACCCTAGCAGACAGGCGCTGGGCTATGCGGGAGCCTCTTCTGGTCCATGCAGCATGCAGGAGAGCATCACTTGGGGAAGGGTTATTGAATTCTAATCAAAAAGTTTTTTAAGGTGATGAAATGCAGTCATTAGTAATGGACTAAGTGAGTGCCTCATGACATCAAAACTGCACCCATTTGATTAATTAGGAGAAAGAAAACCCGTTTTATTCTTAACACAGAGCTGATGAATTGCCTTCTGGGCCAGCACAAGGATCCCATTACTCTGCATGGCCTGCCATCAATACTCTCAGAGCATTGCAGGTGCTGATCTGTTGATTCCATTTCTTTTGTGTTAAAGGCCTTTTGCTCTTTCTCTCTGCATTATCCAAATATCGAATTTCAGAGTGGTTTTTTTTTCTCTTTGCTTCATTTACTTAGACATAAACAGATGTGTTCAAAATCATTTTTTTTTTTTGCTATGAGACAGAATCTTATGCACCAGTGAAAAATATAAAAATAAGAGAACTTAAGTTGAAATATTGGTGAAAGCACCAGGTATATGCCCAGCAGGCCATTTGCTTCAGGCAACCCCCAAGGTCCCCTCAGTGCCTCAGGACTGCGGGGAAACAGCTTGGAAGGACGGTCCTACGAAGCGCTGTCTCATGACGTGTCTGTTATGTTCCTGTTCTAAGAGTACTGCTCTATTTCCTTCTTCCCTCAACATTTAAGATTTGGAATTCTTGTGTAAGAAAGGTTTGTACTTATCTATTTATTTACTCATTTATTGACATCCATATCATTTTATGGTATTTATTTAATTCTCTGTGCTATAAACCAAAACTATCATTATTTTTTAAATTAATTTTACTTATTATTTTTCTTTCTGTGTAACTTTTAATATGTATTCTAACCAGGCCTATATTTTGCTCCTAAACTCTATGAAACAACCACATTTAGAGGCAGCTCAGAAGGGGACTTTGAGGATAGAAGGGAAACTATGGCAAGTTCTGGAAGGCCACACGGATGGCCCAGGGTTCTTGCCAGCTTATCACAAAACTGCTTGGCAGCTCCTTACAGAGAGCTACTCAAACTCAGGACGTTGAAAACAGTTTCATTGTGGCTCAGCTGGTTGAGCGTCATCCTGTTCAACCAAGATGTTGCTGGTTCAATTCCCCATCAGGGCATATCCCCAGGTTTTGGGCTCAGTCCCAGGTCAGGGTGCATACAGAAGGCAACCAATTGATATTTCTTTCATTTCGTTGTTTCTCTCTCTCTCTTTCTCTTCCTCTCCCTCTAAAGTCAATAAAAACATATTTTAAAAATCATCCCCCCTTCCTTTCTCCTTTTAAAAAATCAACAAAGTCATTATCTTTCACCATTCTCTCCTACCTGCATCAGAAACCAGGAAGCCAATGAGACCCCCTTTTCTTCTCTTACAACCAACACTTTGAACTTGATCATTTGTTTGTTGGATCACTGACACCCTTCCAAATACAGGAGATTTAAGGTTACAGGTTTGGATGGTAAATTAAAGACCCACAATGATATTGTTGATACTATACAGAGTCATATTAATGAAGACAACACACAATACCCCAGAACATGTTACAAATGAAAACCCAAAGCATTCCTCGCCAAGACAAGTATCTAAATAAAAACAAAATTAAAAAACAGGGTAAGGGGAAAAACAATTCCAAGCAAAATCTAAGACAGCTGCTCACAAAATGTTTACTTGTCCCAGTCCTGTACACCAACCAACAGCTGGGACCTGGTCTATGGGAAGGATTTCACTCATGCTTGTTGGCTGGTTGAAAGTATGAATAAATGGTTAAATCAGTTCAATTCATAACAGTGATGAAATTTCCAGAGACGTTTCCAGGGGTGGGGACCTGCATCCAGAAGTGCCTTCTTCAGTCCCATCCCATGCAAATGGATGGTGACTCCATGTGGCGAAAGAGCAGGTGGTTTACCTGCAGCTAGGCCTCAGCTCCCGTGAGAAACCCCACTGCACTCCTGTCTGAATCTGTTCTAGAAAGCTCCTCATGCTCAGGACCTGCCTCAGGCTCCTACCAAATCTTGTCAAATTCAATTAGATTTTAGGCAATCTCTTTGCTTGATTAAATTACTCTCAGGAAGGTGTTCATTTTAGAAGATGAGCTTGTCGAAGACATGACTTAATTGGAAGGGTACATTTGGAGATATTTTTGGATCACACGGTTATTTATATAAACTCTGAATATATAAAGTCCTAGCCTGTGTCTTTCAGGCCTCCCCAGGAAGTACCTTGAAAGGGTAGAGACAAGGACATCTTAACATTTCAATAAAGTCTTGTCGCTTTCTTATTTTTAAAGATAATTATAGAAAGCATTTTGCTTCCTAGCACTTGTTATGACTCAGGAATAGCTGAGTTACTAAGTGGATAGAATGGTGCACCATGAAGATGGGCTGAATAAGTAATTATGATCATTTACTGAAGGTAGAATTTTTGAGAAGTCCTATAAAGAAGCACTCATGTCTGCATACAAACACACAGAGATACACATGCACACAGAAACACACACACACACACACACACACACACACTACCCAACTCTCTAGTACAAAAAGTCCCTTATCTTCCATGTAACAACATAGAGAAAATCAGAATATGTCTCCTCAAATGTCTCCTTGACATAATAATTATTTTGAACTGAAAGAAATTAAGGAGCAGCAAATGAAAAAAAAGATCTCTGTCGTCTCTCTATGTGCCTTCCAGCTGAGCACAAATGTTCATAAGTGTCCCTCCTCCTTCTCTCTCTACCTAGAAGGACAACAGTTAATCACCCGAGACAATTTGAGACCCTTCTCACCTACAGAGGGCACCAGAGGAATCTAAATAACAAACTAGCTAGCCTTTACAACTAGATGGACTGAATAAGTAATTATTCTTTCAAAGCTAAGACTCTTTAAAAATATATTTTTTTATTGATTTCAGAGAAGGAGAGAGAAATAAAAACATCAACCTTGAGAGAGAATCATTGATCAGCTAACTCCTGCACGTTCCCCACTGCGGATCCAGGATGTGCTGTGACCTGCTGGTTCATAGGCTGACACTCAACCACTGAGCAACAGCAGCCCGGCCAAAGCTAAGACTCTTAAGAAAAATTCCTCTTTTTCCAATGGAGGAAAATAGATTCTTCTTCCATGTAAGTTCCTAACAAGTTATCAGATCCTTTATTATTCTGAAAAATCTTAATGTCAACAATTGGAATATTAAATCAAATATTTCCATTATACAATATTTAAGCAAAGAGAGAAAAAGTTAACTTTTCTAAATGGCCAGTATTGAGATGTTCTAAAAGTTATTCCTGGCTTGAAACATAAAAACACTATGGGCCCAGTGCACAAAAATTTGTGCTCTCGGGGGCATCCCTCAGCCTAGCCTGTGCCCTCTCACAGTCTGGGACCCCTCGGGGGATATCCACCTGCTGGTGTGCCTGGCCAGCCTGGGTGAGGGGCTGATGGGTGTTTGCAGGCTGGCCAAGCCCCTCAGTGGGAACTCTCACCCCATGGGGGTGTGGCCAGCCTAGGTGAGGTTCTGAGGGCCATTTTCAGGCTGCCCACAGCCCCTTCAGGATTCGGGTCCCTACTGGGGTGCCTGGCAAGCCTGGGTGAGGGGCTGAGGGCTTTTTGCAGGCTGGCCACAGCTCCCATTGACCCAAGGTCCCAGCGAGGCTGGCTGGAAGCAGGTTTCTGGGGTTTATTTATCTTCTAATATTGAGACTTTGTTGCCTTGAGTGGAGGCCACAGCCTGCTTAGGCAGGCAATGAAGCCTCCTGTTTGCTTCAGCTCCGTGGCTTCTATAATTGAAACTTTGTTACCTTGAGCGGAGGCCACAGCCGACCTAAGCAGGCAGTTTCCTCCATCGCTGGCCTCCTGTTTGCTCTAGCTCCGTGGCTGCTGGTTTCCATCTTGGCTGGGTTAATTTGCATATCATAGCTCTGATTGGCTGGTGGGCATGGCTTGGCTGGTTGGTGTGGCTTAGGTGTAACAAAGTGAGGGTTAATTTGCATATTACTCTCTTATTAGATTAGGTGTATGTATGCCTAAATGAATAATGCTGCAGGCAATAAAAGTGCTAGCAGTGAAGACAGTTAGCCTTGAGAATTATGGTAGTTGAAAGTATGTTGTTAGGATTTTTTTTAAAGAATTGATTGTAGAGAAAGAACATATCCAGGGAGAGACTGATGAGTCCAGAGAAGGAGAGAGCCAGGAACGGTGACCAATGAGGAAGATTAAGAAAGAAACACATTCAGAGAAACAAGATAATCCAGAAAACAAAGTTTGAGTTTAAAACTATTAAAAGAGACAATGTTAGAGTCAGTGAAATAAAGTGTCCCAAACAAATAATATAAATAATATGATTTGTGTCAATAGAAATAAGCAGTTTACATTATTTTTAAGATCACACTGATTATTTGGGTCGGTTGACCCTTTTTAAAAAGCTGAGTTAATAGGAGCAATATCTTAGAAAATTAAAATATGTAGGAGAAAAATTATTCTTATTCCCTTTAAGCATTTGGCTGAGAATCCTGTAACAAAAGACAGGATAAAAAGAGAAAATCAAACAGAAGTTTATTCACCTGTGTACTCAGGGGAGAACGAGTAACTTAGAGATAGCTTAGCATTGCAGCTTATATCGCAACAACAAAGCACAATCAATCTGTAGAGAAATGACAGGACAAAAGAAGCAATTTGAAAGCTTCCAAAGGTGATAATGTGAAAAAGTGAATCTATATGAAACCAATGACAGATAAAGCTAGTTAGTAAAGATCGTTCTGCAAATTCCCCTGGATCTGAAATTCACTCCAGTGATTAACTTCTGTCCTGTCCTTTCAAGATTCTTGTCTCACTTTAAGGCAAATGGGGGTGGCGGGGTGGGTGGCTGGGCTGTTCTCTTTGTGTCTACTTCTCAGTTGTCTGCTTCTCAGTCTTTATGCTAAAGTGGCATATTTTGGGGTTGCACCTTCTGTCTACTACCCTTCAATTACCTGGAAATTCAGCCTCAAAAGTAACCTCAGTGTACTAATGCAATCCTGGTCATACTGAGAAATTCACTAAAACAAATATAAGTCTTTTCATATTTTGGTGGAAAACAAACTGAAGTAGGAACATATATCATGAATGCAACTTTTGCTGGTATGTTTTTGTCACTGAGTTATTTAAAATGTATCTTCCTAAGTACTGAGTTCAAAATATAAGTGACTCCATTAATTTTACATTTAGATGGCAAATAAGTCAATACCTGGCAGGCCTAACCCAAGTGAACGTGGAAACTGTACATGGTGGTGAGAGAGAGGGATTGGAATTGATGGGGCACTCCGTGAGTGGTAGAGATGGTGCCGGGAAGGACATCCATAGAAGAGTGACATCCAGTCTGTACATAATGTAAAGAGAGTAGAGCCCAAGAAAGTGGTAATGAAGCATAAAGGACAGGGCAGCCCTTCCAGAGTGCCTGGAGACCCTGACAGGAAGTTTCACAGGAACTTCAGTATGGAAAATGTATTTTAAAGGAAGAGTAAGCTTTCTGCATGGTGGCGAGAGGATTATGAGGTTCAGTATAGTTTACGACTTCAAGGTATTAAAAAAAATAAACCCGAAAGTTAGAAACATATTTTTCCAAGCTCTCTGCACATTTTACTGATGTTTTCTACCATATCTGCTAAGGCAAAACATCTTCAAGCACCATTTAACTGGAAAGAAAGGCTCACACTAAACAGTGGTGAAGCCACCACGGATTCAGTATCTCCGACTAAACAGGGTCACAGAAAGGGCAAGAAGAAAGAGCATTGCTGAGTGACCCTCTCCCCAGGAGGCCTTCTCACGCTGCTAAAGTACCCGTCCATATCGCAATGCCTTTGCTGCCCTGACCTGTAGGTCATTTTATTGTCTGGTTTCAGGAACTGCAATTGCAAATGGAAGATACAGGACAGCAAAATACACTGCAGGAGATACAGTCAAGATCTCATACCGAAATAAACACCAGAGCACCTGTTAATAAATATCCAAAGTCAAGTGAAAAGCTTAATGTCACTACCATAAAATGTTAAGCCTAATCGGACAGAGGTCCCAAATGAGGACTGAAAACTGGATGGAATGTCTGCACGTCTAGCAGACTTGCTACTGTGATAAATGCAGCTCCTGGGCCATTCATCCTCGCTATCTTGTATGCCCTTGGCACTCCTACCACACACATACATTACCTGAGTAAAAGAGACATGATGATCGATTATTTTCTCATTACCACATTTTTTTTTTCTGGGTAAAGGATTATCAGGATGTAGGGAAATGGGGTGGCTAGCACCCAGATATCAGGGATTTGGGATATGAGAGTACTCAAGTTCACAAGGCATGCTTCAGAAATAGCATAAACACACTAACTAAAGGCTGAACAATTACCATTTGGGATATATGAGCAGTCAGATCATTCTGCCTTATAATGTAGGACATAGATTTATGTGACCTGAAAAATGGCAGCAACGAGTGTTGGTGAGGAAGTAGAAAAATTGGAGCCCTGTTGATGAGAACGTAAATTAGGACAGCTACTGTGAAACACATTGTGGGAGTTTTAAAAAAATTAAAAATAGGATTACCATATATTCCAGCAATTTCTCTTCTGGCTATATACCCAACTAATTGTAAGCGGGGTTCAAAAGAGATCTTTATGCAACCATGTTCATAGAGAATTATTCACAATCGCTAAAACGTGGAAGTAACCCAAGTGTTCGCTGCAGATGAGTGGATAAGAAAGATGTGGTACACATAGGTGTAGCACCAAACTGAAATGGAGTCCCTTATGTCAAGAAGAAAATGAAAACTCCGCACAGACACATAAAAATAAACAAACAACAAAACACCTTCAAGCCACCTTCCAGGAACTTTCAGCTCTTCTCAGAAATCAACAGAGAAAACCAAACAATCCCTAAGGCGAGTCTGCTCATGGCACCTCTGGACCCCCTTGTGTCCCTGACTCAGCTACCATGATCCGGAAAGGAAATACCTCAAGGCAACCAATCAGCTGAAAAGCCAAATAATGTCCCCATTGACTCCATAAATATGCCTTAGCCTGAGAGCAACTCTGAGCCCATCCCTCCAGCAGCCTTGAGCCTCCCAGCTTGCAGATCGGGAGCCTGGCAAGGAACTCCTCTCCTCTGCGTTGTGCTCAGACTTGTTGTGCTCAGTACTCAGACTTTGTTTTCTGACCACATATTGAGTAATTATTAAGACTGAAAAAAGAAAGGAATCTTGACATATGCTACAACACAGATGCATTCAATGGCAGAGTGCTAAGTGGCATAAGTCAGTCACAAAAAGCCAAATACTGTTTGATTCCAAGGATACAAGGTACTTCTGGCAGCCAACACCAGAGACAGACGGAGAACAAAGTTCTGCCAAAGGCTACAGGGGGAGATCTGAGGCGCTGTTTCATGGTGAGTGAGTTACAGTTTTTCAAGATGAAACAAGTTTTGGGATGGATGGTGGTGAGGCACACACATTAGTAAAGCATTTGATAGCATTGAACTCTACAGTTTAAAGGTAAATTTTACGTTTGTGTATTTTACCACCACAAAGAAATGGGAAAAATGCGTATCGTTTTCCTGAGCAGCACATTGTTATGCTTGATGACTTTCAGGATTGCAAAGACAAAATGAAAACCCGAAATGAGTAGTTTTAGGAAAAAAAAAAAAAGAATAAAACAAACTTGCAAAAAATAGGAAGAAAAGAAATGCATGGAAATATCTCCTTACAGGTGTGCCATTGTGTCTAGAATCCAGTAGAAAAAAAAAAAGTTTATTGGGTTTAATTCTCTTACACCAGGAAACATTTTCGGAAAGGCCAACACTATCAACTAATTTAGATCCATCAGGAGAATTCTATTACAAAATGGCAGCTGGCTAGCAGCCTTTCCCAAAAACTCTTCCAAGTTCCAAGTAAAACAGGCCATCTAGAAGAGAAATGTGGAAAATAAAACCCTGAAAAATAGGGTTGCCAGTCACCCTAATGGCAGAGTATTGGCCCTGTCTCCACTCTTAGGCAGATGGAGCAGAATGGAAAATAAATGATCTCTTAGGCCCACATATGGCTGGGCTCCATGTGGTAAACTGTGGCCAATACACAGAGCAGCAATGTTTCCATTCCAGGACCCGACCCAGCGCAGGGGCTCTGTCTTCCCATCTCTTCCTCCAGCCACCTCCCCACCATCATTTCCTTTCCATGATGTGGTGACATTCCCAGCTCTTTGATAAAAGGTCCAGTGTCTATCTGCATTTCTTGTTAGAGCGTCTTACCCTGGCCACCACCTCTGCTCTGAACTCTTTCTTTAGGACTATTCACATCACCCACCATTATAACCATGTTTAATTTTTTTAAAAATATTTTATTGATTTCTTACAGAGAGGAAGGGAGAAGGATAGAGAGTTAGAAACATCGATGAGAGAGAAACATCGATCAGCTGCCTCCTGCACACCCCCTACTGGGGATGTGCCTGCAACCAAGGTACATGCCCCTGACCCGAATTGAACCTGGGACCTTTCAGTCCGCAGGCCGATGCTCTATCCACTGAGCCAAACCGGTTAGAGTGTAACCATGTTTAATTTTATAGATGGATTCCCTCCTGAGAAAGCTCCTTGCTGCCAGGAGAACTGATGGCTTGTTCTAGCTGGTGATAGTCAGATGGACCCTTGAATCACCTCTTACAGCAGGTAATCTGGGAAGTTTGCAATTATAAATGCTGTTGTGGGCCCTTTGAGATGTAAATCTCCTGTCACCCAGAGCAATCCCCTCAATGACCTAGAAGCCATCTCTCAGACCCAAACATTGCCCTTCCTGGTTCTTCTCAGGGGATAGTGTAGGCCTGTGTACTGAAGGGTCTGGGTTCGACTCCAGTCAACAGTAAGCATCTCAGTTGCATACTTCTCCCCAGATTGGGCCCTGGTCAGTGTGTTTCACATTGATATTTCTCTCTGTCTTTCTCTCTCTCTCTTCCACTCTCTCTAAAAATCAATGGGAAAATAGCCTCAGTGAGGATTTAAAAATCAATCAATCAATTGATTTAAAAAATGCAAACATCAATGTAGATAGATGGCTCCCAGTTTCTGTGAGAGGGTAAGAGCTAACTGCAGTGGGTACTTTGCTCCAACTACACCATGACGTCCTGTCATAAAATACGAAAAGTTTGTTTCTCCTCCTCATGTATCAATGATCCAACCCAGATAGCCTAATCACATGAGTCATCCCCCCCCAAAAAAACACACACACACACACACACACACACACACTCTTATTGCTCTTCCTTTAGCACAGCCAGCGTTTAAAGTCCTCCTGCTTTTGTTTAAGAGGAGTTGACCTCGACTTATACTGGGTTCTCCGCCCTCTCGCAATAATTAGCCTTGGAAAAAAGTTCTGTCACCTTTAAATGGTGTTTGGTTTTTATTACCTTTGATAGTGGAAGTTTTCATTATTTTTATTTTTTTAGTGGAGCCCCAATCTCTGTTCTAGGACTCCCTCCAAAGAGTTGAGGCGACTCCTTTAGAGAAGCGTCTTCCTACATTCTGCCTAAGCAGCAAAACCTGCTGCAGCCCTCCAGCTTCGGGCCTGGGGGGCCTGGGCCAGGGGTGACCTCCTGTGGACAGCATTGAGTTTCCGCTCCCAGGTACAGTTCAGTGTTTTATTCTCACACACACTTACAGCCCCTCTAAGCTCGGTCCTCTCTCCGTCCCTTCAAGCTACTGGTCCCCGTTCTCCTCAACAAAGCATAAAAAAATACAATTAAAAATGAACAAAGGATTCAAATACACCAATACAAAGGCAAACAACAGGAGGCAGACATTAACAACAGTCTTTCAGTGTTGCTGAATTGACAGGCATATGACCGTGTAGCCAGCCAGGAAGAGTCGTAAGTTAACTGTCAAGATCTTTAAATTGTACATGTTCTGTGATTCAGCAGCTCCACCTTTGGAATCCAGTACCATGCTAGCTGCTCAGCATAACAAGGCTTCACCAAATGGGCATTAGATAGTGTTATTTACAATGACGTTTTTCTTTTAATGAAAACAAGCTTAATGTAAACACACACACACACACACACACACACACACACTTCCCTCTAACTAATTAAGTTACAATGTAGTAGGATCACTATGAATTCTTTAAACATATTTAAAATGTTGACTTTATCTTTCATTAAGAAAATTGCAATAATTTTTCTCTTGGTGTCTTTCCTGTGTTTTGAGGTTGTCTGCAGTGAGCCTGCAGTTCATAGGAAGTAAAATATGTGAAAGCAGATCTTCAGAAAACTTTTAATCAACTGATATGAATGGCATAGTCACATAAAGTGTGTGTTTTACTTCAGAGGTACATATTTCAAACTAAATACGTTGAGTTGTGATAAACTATGCACTTAAAAATGCAACATATCCTCATTGTTGGATGTTTCAGTGTTAATGGAAAATTTCAAATGATGATTTGTCTGAGTTACCTGCAGAGCAGTCCAGTAATTAAGTGCACAGCTCACAGTCCCCATGGATGTGCTTTCCCTTATTGCAGCGATTTCCATAACCGCCTCGCCGGCCAGGGCGCACAGACTCGCCTCCCTCCACACCGAGCACTTAGAGGCGCTAGGAAGGGTTATTATCTTAGAATCACACCATGAAATGGAAACTTTTTATGTGTTCTGTTTTCATAAGTTTATCTACTTAATATCAGCCATTAGACAGAAATATATGGAGACTGTGGTGTACAAATGAAAATATAAAACGGTTTACCTAATAGTCTTAAAATGACAACAGGCTGCTGCCATCAAGTATTACCCACACTGCAGCGCTTTTATCCTCCTTGTGAGTACATTACAGAGTGAAGACACGATTTTTTAGTCTAAAATATCTGGCAATAGGTCCAGCAGAGAGCATATGTCATTCTATTGTACATCTTATTTTAGTTCCATGGGATGTTTACTTGACCGGGGGGAGGTTTACTTCTCCCCTTGATCTAAAGCTATGTGGCCTCTGCAAAACTTTCTCAGCTATTCCTAAAATAGTTACAATTATCTTGCATATTTAAATACTATATTTATATACATGCACACAAATATTCATTACATTTATATCATATACAATTTACTTATAGACAGTATGTTTTAATAGACTGAATTTTAAGCATAAACATATTAACATGTGAATGTAAATGATGATTATCACATGTAATTAGATTTATGTTTTTTCAATCATCATACAAATTCATTCTAATCATAACTCTATGAAGGATACTCTTATTGTATGTTGGCAACCTGCTATGAGAAAGAACACAGGCTGCCTATTAAAAAAAACACACAAAACCACACACACACACACACACACACACACACACCACCACCCAGATATGAGGTCCGAGGAGCTCTCTGTCAGTCACTCGAAAGTAAGCCCTTGGGCTGACATCTACAGAACAAAATCAACAGCTCCCTCGAGGACGAGGAGGCCTCTGTCTGTAATATTATTTTGTGAGCTCTTTGTAGTTCAGTGTTTTCAGCACTGCCTTTATTCTGCATTCGTTTTCTACTGCTGCTGTAACAAGTTACCGCAAACAGGGGCTTAGAACAACACCAACTTATTTTCTTACAGCTCCAGGGAGCAGAAATCTGACAGGGAACTCACTGGGAAAAGACCAAGTTGTAGGAAGGGTACTTTTCTCTCTGAAGGACTGAGCAAAAGATGTTTCTTTGCTTTTTGCAGCTCTTAGGGCCACCTGCATTCCTGACTCACACCTGTTCCTCTGTCTTCAAAGCCAGCATTATGGGCCAAGTTATCCTCATATATATGATTCTCCCTTCCACTTTACAAACCCTAGTGATTGCAACGGGACCACCTGGATCAAGGTAGCTGCCCTACCTTGAGATCAGATGATTGGAAATCTTAATTCCAGCTGCAACCTTAATTTCTCTTGAACGTGTTCTCTGGCATAGTCACAGTTTGTGTGCATTAGGACGTAGACATCTTTGGGAGGGCAATTATCTTGCACATGACATATTGTAAACTATTTCTGTGATTTATTTAGGATAAAAATGTTGACATTTCATTGATAGAAATATTCTACAACTAGGAGTATACAAATGTGTAAATATAGAAAAAAATGCAAGTAGAATAAACATCACATTGTCGAATCTTGTGGGAATTTGTCTAGAAATAAAGGATCTTCATTCAAAACACTTGCTTCTTAACAATGGGAAGAGTATGGCAAGGAATTAGTTAAATAATATATTGAGATAAAACTGGTTGAGAGAAAAACATTAAAATGGAAGAGAGTTAGCATTTCCTAGGGTGTTGAATCAGCTTGTTAACTATTACACATTGTACTTATTCTTGGAGAACAGTACAGAGGCACATGATGATCTTCACTGTAGCCAGCGTGTTACTTCTCCGGAGTCCACCTGCCTTGTGCTGGATCTATTAGAAGTCACACAAAAAAGGGAAGTCAGAGACAGAGATGGCAGAGGAGAGGAGATGTGACCGTGTCGGAGTCATTGCTCTTTGTCCAGGGGGTAAGCGTTTCAAACGATGCTTTGCTTCTATTTTTAAATGTTAATAATATTAATAATGATATGAATAATTATGCACTTTAAAGGTGAGTAAATTGAGGTTGCGAGGTTGTGTTTGCCCCAAACCAGATAGCTCAAAAAGGGCACCAAATCAGGATGTAATCCCAAGCTCCTCAGCCTCACAGGCTGTGACAAGCAGAAGGAATGCAGTGTCATTGCTGTCTCCACCAAACATCTCCAGGTTTCTCAGGAAGGTTAGACCAATTGAGGCTGAGATGAGTCCAAAACACCATTCAAACTGTCCTCTGAGACACCCCAAAACAACAAATGGCATTTCTAGGGACAAGGCCCACAGGGAGAGGGGTGAACTACTGGAAATGAATTAAAGCCCAGAGGCCTCCTCTTCCCATAACTCACCGAGGAACAGGGGGAATTCAGAAACCAGGTGTACCCCCACCCAGGTGAGAGATCTTGTCAGGAATGTCTGTCTCTCAAGAAGCTCTGCTCATCGGTTTAACCTCCTCCTGGGTGAGCCCAGGCACAGGTACATGGTTGTGTTTGAAGGAGACTTTGCCTCTTGTTGAGGTCACTTCCCATGAGCTCCTGGGGATGAGCCTTCAGAGCCCCTGCAGGAACAGGTTGAGCTGCAGCCTGATGCTCAAAAGACCTTGTGCTTGCGGGGCGTTTTTAGCAGCATCAAACGCCTCTGCCCCCAAACACCGCGTCCCAAAGCATCCGTCTCACGTGGGGAGCCTTCTGGCTGTCACCCTGATGGGTTGTCCTGGGGACCCGCTTCCTTTTCCACATCAATGGTTAGTAAAGTGCCCTTTGCCTGGACTTTCCCACAATCACTGCAGGATGAGAAGGGCAGCAGTGGGCGTTGCCAGGGGTCTCCTGCCTGCGCGCCTGGTGTTTGTGGAAGCTTTGCTAGGAACTGCCTCACAGGCAACTCGATTCTCTGAGAGGAGAGAGTAATGCCCTGGTGAGTCCGTGCTCTGTTTCACTTACTTAGCAACGTCTGCTCTGAGGCTGCCGCCACCTGCAGTGCTGGGTGAGGAAGGTTTGTTCAAGTCATGGGACCACGGGTAGAGCTCTCTACACATGAACTTCTTCCCTACATTCATTACCACTCTTTCAGTTCAATTCAACAAGCATTTATCGATGCAGCAATGCCAGTTTGTAAAATATTCATGACTCCCTGCATCACCCAGACAGGTTCACATTACGCTTCCCTTTGAGCTCCGGCCGCAGGGGTTGTGCACGCTTGAAATGCTGACCACTTTCTGGACTTTGTAAATGTGTTCTCAGCTTGTTCAAACTGGTACATATGAGTCACGAAGACTGAGGTATGTGAGCCATCAAACTCTGCTGCAGGCTCACCCCCGTGGGTCCAGGCAGCTAGAGAATCCCAACTGGGGTATGAGTCATGGCTGGAGACCAAGTGCCTTAGTCTCTTCAAAAGAAGCCGAGGCATGTCCAGAGAGCCCCTGTGAGCTTTCTCATTTCTGCTAGAATGGCCTCTCGGTGATCCTCATTTGACAACCTACCCTCACCTGTAAAGCTGCACATTTGCAGACCATACCAGTGGGGGGAAATGTTTCATAGAACACGCCTTGCCTGAGCCTGTAACTTCAGGCAGAGCTGCTGAGGTGGGGTGTGTGGGTAGGGGAGAAAGATTGCTGAGTCTCCCTCCGATGAAGCAGACACACCCAAGCTGCTGTGGCCTGATTTAGCTGGGCCTGCTGTTGCCATGGTGCTCTGTGTACCCTCATGTGTTCTTTGTTCTCACCCCATTCCTAACTCCACCCTTCCCCCAGCTCTGTTCTAGGCAGCTTTGATTTGCTTTCACTCTTATTTTTACCCTGATTTCACTCCTGGGACCTTGCCACAACAAGGGTTCAGGACTCTGGAGAAGGGGCTGTGACATAAATGAATAGAAACTAGACAAGAAATATACGTTTGGAAGGCATTTTGGGGGAGCCAGACAGAAAAAGACGGAAATTTAGCTCTAGTGACTAATCTCCCCAAATCTCCAGACTCATGGCTTTTTATTTGCTGGAAAACACAGGAGCCCTTCAGGAAAGCAGATATACATATCAAAGGTAAGGTTTGGTAAACAGGAAAAGATGATCAGGTGAGGGGAAATGCCTACAGCTGTTCAGAGGCAGGTAATAATATGCAGATTATCAGCTCTGCTGAAGCCCCAAGGTCCACAGGCCTTCTGATGAAATTCTTGCATAATTATGACCTGCTGGAATTTGCCTACAACAGGGCCTACCAGTTCAAAACAGCTTTTCTAATTTGATGCCCCCATGACTCTTTGCTGCAATGTCCATTGTCTCTCCTTACTTCTCTCCACTCCCCTGATTCCAGATGATTCAAATCTTTTCTCAGAAAGAATGTGTTTGTCTCCATAGACGACTCCTTTCCTGAGCAAGCTAGACATGTCAGTCTGTCTGGTGCAAGTTGTTGCAAAACTTTCTCATTCTCTCAGTGTTATCCACAACCTGAAGCCCTGTTCTACATAAAGTTAAAGGTGTAGACCCTACAGAGAAACTTCTCTCACTGGGTCTGGAGAAGAAGAACAGGGTCAGTGGGGCCAGAGGAAGAAAGGTTAAGGTGAGCCTCACTTTTCCCTTCAGAAGAGATCCTGGGAGAGAGAGGGGCAGTGTAGCCGAGTGAAAAATGATTCTTACAGCCGTAGGAGAGGGTTGGTGAAGATTTAGGGACACCGAGGAGCTGTTGCAGAAAGACCAAAAAAAACTAAGAGATGCTTTGAAGAAGTGGAGAAATCACAGTTTTAATAACACGCGCGGACTCCGTGGGGTAGCCCAAAATCCAGAGTGCTGGTAACAAGCAAGAACCTTGCTTTATAACTGCCCCTCGAGTTCATTGATTTGCAAATATACTCCCTCCCCGCAAGGCCCTGAAGGGAGTACTCTGTTCATCTACCCTTCCCCCAGGTGTGCTTAGGTTCAGGGCTCAGAACAAAGCCCAGCCCCCTGCCCTACCGCAGGACAGGGCTTTGTTTGGTTTAATGGCCTCACATTCCTTGTAAAACCAGTCTTCCTCCTCAGAGCAAGCAATAAAATGACAAAATAAAATCAGTCTTGGATTTTTTTAAAGCACAGAGAGGTATTTTAAATGAATATTCTCATCAATTGTCTCCTTTCTGTCTCTTGCCATTTAGTCTGTGTCTTTCTGTCATTTCCCTCCTATTTTTCTATTTTGAATTATCTCTTTTTATTTATCCGTCTTGCCATCTCCTACACATACTAGTACCTATCCAAGCAAGCTAATGAATATTGTTTCTGTTCCATTTTGATCTACTTAGTTGTTAATCCCATGATAATGCAAGGGCCTGATTTTGAATTATCATTTGTAGTTTAACCTTTTCACAAATGAAAGAAGAATCTCTTTCAGATAAGCCCAATTTCCATTCCAATAACTGACAGACAATGGCATGCTTAAAGGGACTCCCCCTAATCCTCCAAATGAGATAGAGAGATTAGACAGAACAAGAATTAATAGATCATGGATATTGAAGGAGTAAAATGTTCTTTAATTTAATTCACACTGCCATCCTGATGGACTCTGATAGCATTTGGAAGCTTAGGAATGGAAAAGTACAAAGGGTAGAAACATGGCTGGCAATAGCTTTGAAGGTTAACATCATAGAGCAAAGAGGGAGAAAGGCTACTATATTGAATGACAATGTCTATACCAGAGCAAAGCAAAAGGTAACATTTTTAAAAACACTCATTGGGGTATTCAGCTGATTTCAGCCCAGAATGTAATAACAAATAACATATATATTGTTGCAGAAAGACCCCCAAAAAACTAGGCAACGCTTTGAAGAAGTGGAGAAATCACAGTTTTAATTACACACGCAGACTCTGGGAATGCTCTCCAAATCAGAGTGGAGTAACACGCAGGGACTATGCCTTATAACCACCTCTCGAGTTCATTGTATTGCAAATATGCTCTCTTCCCCCTCTGAGGCTCTGGAGGAAGTCCCATCCCCAGGTGTTCCAGGGTTTTGGTGCCAGCTAACAATCCACCCTTCCCTCAGGGCAGTGCTCATGGCTTGTTTTGCAAATTCAGTTTCGGGGAAGGAGGCAATGTCTCAGCCGCAGGTCATTAAGAATGCACACTGAGCCTGCTAGTGTGAATTCCTACCCCTATTCCCCCAAAACATCAGGGCTACCTTTGAATTAGCCCTTTTTAGCCTTCTCAATATGGCAAACTACATGCTCCTTAACAAATATATCAGATGTTAAAACACATTTTTTGCGGGAAAGGAGTAAGATCAGATCCACCAGGGAGATGGTCGGTGGCATACATTGGAACCTCTAGTTGGAACCGGCAAAAATAAAAATGTTTTACGTCGTTGTCGTATGTGTGCCGCTCATAAACTACGCAGTGAAACGCGGTACATGTGCAAGTTTTGTAATGTACCCCTGCACAAAGGAAAGTGTTTCGAGCACTGCCACACAGTGGCAGGAAAATGCCCGCTTACAAAGTGTTAAAAAGAAAGAAGAAGAAATTTTCAGAAAAAAACACAGTCTTCACATTTCACAATGCTATCTAGATTAAACACCGAAAGCACTTCCTCCTTCAACTAGGCTATCTCCACATTACACTGTTGGGCACCAACCTGTTATTTCTCTTCTGTAGTTACTTAAGTTATAGAAAAGATATTGCATTATCCAAATTTTAAATGGAGTTATGGTTAAGTGTGAAGTGATTTTCAAGACCTATCCTATATAATAAGAGAGGAATATGCTAATTAGCCATTATGCCCTGAGGCTTAACAACTAAACGTGTCATGACCAGATCACAGATCAGTAGGAGGGTGGGCCAGCGAGGTACAAGTGGGCTGCAGAGAGCTACAGGAGGGGGAAGCATAGCAAGGGGGAGGAGGAAAAGGGAAGGGGGAGCTACAGGAGGACAGCAGCGACCTACTGGCTACAAGCGGGTGGCAGAGAGCTACAGGACAAGGCAGGGCAGCAAGTGGGAGGAGAGAGCTACAGGAGAGGGCAGGGCAACAAGCTATGAGAGGGGCAGGGGGAGCTACAGGAGGGCAGCAGGTGGAGAGCTACAGGAGGGCAAGGCAGCAGGCAGAGAGCTACAGGAGGGTGGCAGCAATCTACTGGCTCATGGAGTCGTGCACAGGGCTACTAGTCAATATATATAAAAGCATAATATGCAAATCGTCCAGATGGCTGAATGGCTGGTTGGCTATGATGCTCACTGACCACCAGGGGGCAGACACTCAATGCAGGAGCTGCCCCCAGCCCACAGGCCCCTATCGCTGATCAGGGCCTGCCAGCCAACCTCATGGTCCCTCCCCTGCTGCAGGCTCTGATTGCCTAATGGGGAGCTGGGAACCAGGGGTGGGTGGCATTGGACACTGGTGGTGTCAGGGTCCTGATCACCTTGCTAGTCGCCCCACACATAGGGGGCAACCAGGTGGCTGTGGTGGAAGGGGGGGCGGGGCCAGCTGCCAGCAGCCAGGGAAAATCGACCCTGATCACAGGCCAGGCCTAGGGATCCTACCAGTGCACAAATTGTAGTGTGTAATAATTAGTATGCTATACTTCATGGTGTAATCAATGTATGTGGTGTTTTGGTAAGCTTTCCAATTAAATATAATCAGAAATAAATCATGATACTAAGGTACTGTGAGGTTTGCAGCACAGGAGGAAACTGAGTCAGAGAATCAGGAAGATTGAAGGAGGGGAATTTATTCTGCGCTCTCCGGGCGAAGTCCAGAGGCCCTAGGGAGGGGGCCGCTGGAGTTGCAGGGAGAAGGGGCAGGGGGTGTTTTTTATACAGCTGTTCAGTGAGGGTAGGGGAACATGAGTTGTGGGTGTTCCCGCCTGGGGGGGTCTTCAGGTTTCTAGGAAGGCTGTGGGAGTTCCCCCACAGGGGTCTTCACAGCCTCCAGGTTTGTCACCACCTGTCTGGCAGCTGACCTGTTAGGAATTCCAGGGAAGCTGGCAGAGACATGTAACAGCCTTGGGCCCCCCTCCAGCCTAACAGGTACCATTCAAATATGTGTGGCATGCAGGTCTGAAGTCACGTATTTCTGAGAATGAGATCGTCCTCTGAAGTATAAACAACCTTAACCTTTTTTTTTTTTTTTTTTTTTGCCAGTGAAACTTCAAGTACTTCTCTATGTTACTCTCATCACCCTGTAGTAGAGGAAGCAAAAGGGAGGAGGGAAAAATTAGGCATGTGTTTGGAAGCAGTTGAATGTGGACTCAAAAGCTGGCTGTGCAGATGGAGTCAAGGGAGAGCTGTCGTTTGAATTCCTAGGACCTGCACTGCAAGGTCCTCACAGTAACTTCAATATAGAAAATTCTCTAGAATTTCACATTTGAATTCTATATATTAAAGTTTATTTACCAGGCAAGAAGTTCTGGAGTTTTTCTTTTTCTCTGAATGACCCTAATCTACAAATCATTATATAAGCAGAGTGATGTAAGGTAGTATTTTTCCTTTCCTTTTCCAGGAGAAAGGTTATCTGGCCAATGGACAGGAGTCATTAGAATTGTGTACTCAGAGCTGGCTGAGGACACTCACCTTGGGGCAGGCTGTGGAGGGGGCTGTTATTATACCCCTCCTCTCTCACACACCAACCTGCAGTAGACTCTCTTTCTGGTTGTCTGGAATCTAATCTAATAAAAGTGTAATATTGAAATTGACCATTTCTTCGGGATGCCTAAGCCACACCCACCAGCCAATCAGAGCGACTGTATGCAAATTATCCCAGGCAAGATGGCGGAGGCTGCAGCCCCGGGGTCCAGCAGGGCAGACAGAAGACCTCTGCCTCAGGATCCAGGCTGCAGCCGCAGGGCGGGAGGAGCGAGCCAGCCAGTAAGCCCTTCCCATCTGCCCCACTGCCCCCCTGGGCAGGGTGAGAAGAGTGAGCAGTGCCAAAGGGAAGGGACCAGCCAGCCGCCTGGAGGCTGCGGGTGCTTTCTGTGTGTGCCCGGGCTATCAGGTGCTTTGTAGGTAGAAGCCGAGGGGCGGGACAAGCTGGCCAGCCTGGAAGCTGCGGCCTTGGAATGGGCCCCGCGATGGATTCCCAGGTGGCAGAGGCCTAAGCAATGGGTCAATTCCAAGGCCTCAGCTGAGGGGTGAGGAGCAGCCTTGGAAGGAATGGGGGAGGGAGCAAAGCAGGTCAGAGGGAGGAAGTGAAGAAAAAAATTAAGGTGGGAAGGAAGGAAAAGGGGAGAGTGGGCAGGGATAAAGATAAAGGAAAGAAGGAATGTGGGAAGGGAAGGAGGGTAGTAGAAAAATGGGAAGAATGATGATGGAACAGAAGTAGGAAATAAGGAGGAAAGAAAAGTTT